>JAGVVM010018591.1:0-12454 GCA_019149425.1 Psidium friedrichsthalianum | reverse complement strand
CCAGCATTTGGGGGACTCTCTGTTTCTTTTCTTTTTTTTTTTTTTTTTGCTTGACAATGTAATGAATAATGGTTGGTTTATTGTAGCGTGGAATAATCGTGCATGCCAGTCGAAAGGCACAACAACTTCAAAAAGGTCGGAAAACAAAAAAGGAGGGGGCCGGCGAGTGGGAATTCCATGTTCACGCAGATTTGACCGGTCCATGTTAAATTCGCGCATCCCGTGAGGCTCCCACGCGGTGGCTAATGGCTGGAGATTACCAGCAAAGGCCTCTTCCTCTCAGCTTCCGGTCAACGTGCCTCACAAGCGCGTGGTCCGCACCGTTCCCTCCTCGGGCCCCCTTCCTTGGCCTTTTGTAGAAAATACCTTCTTCGCGGGGCCCTTCTACGGGATTTCAACGGTCCGTCCTTCTTCTTTCGTCCTTTTCGAAGTTTCTTCGCGGGGCCCTTCTACGGCATTTGTTTACAGAGCAAGAAATTCATTATAAAAAAAAAATGTTAGGCCGGCATTTTCCTTAAGGTAAATTGACGGTATTAACGGTATGACTTGATTGTATCGATTTGATTAGTTTTAATATTTGATTGCACTTTTTGAAAGTTTTAAGACACGATTATACTTTCGCTATAAGTTTTAGGGCTTTTAGTATATTTTTTCTTAGTTTTATCTTCAAAGTTGACTTTGCGCCTTGATTTCACGTGCAATTGCCGCTATTTCATAAATAATATATATATATATATATATATATATCTCTCTTGTTGGGCGTCTTTTCATTGACAAAAACTCTAGTTTCTTAGGTTGGACATCATAAATTATAGGTATTTTCGTGTAGAAAGGTTTTCTTAATTGGCATGTTTATTTCGCGAAAATGGAATGATTTGAAAATTATCTCATTAGAATTGATGGTTTGAATCTCTTAGAAAATTTATTTTTATGAAGAAAAATTCATTATCTATAAAAATTTACATCAATTGAAAAAATAAAAAAATAGATAGGTAAAAAGGAAAAATAAATTGAGCCCTGAGACCCGATCTCCAATAAAACTTAAATTTGACTGTAAGGAATCCATGGTATCTTTGTAACCTTTACAAAAATGATTGGAAGAGACCGATCTTTATGGATAATATAAATTATGAAAAATATTGGAATCCAATGTAGATCATGATCCACTTCCTTGCCCGATCACAGTTTGGTTTCCATATGAGGATGGCACAAATTACTCTGCTACCACCTTGAGCGTCCCAAACAAAATTGTACTTGCACATTTCTCTTACCAAAAAATTTTTGGGCATCAGAACTTCGGCTCGATTGATACTGACGAGTGTAGATTCTGTTCAGGTACATAGAGTAAGACTCCCCCTCTAATGTGGCGGGTATAACTTTCAAGATTGTTTTTAGGACAAGATGCCGTGATATGATAAATCGACCGTTTCATCACTCAAACGGAGTATTCCGAGATAATTGTTTGTACATGCCGACATTGGTCTTAGTTATGATCTTCTCGTGGTACTTACTAAGCTGCTAATTGTCTGTTGTTAGTACGCTAACACGGTCTTTGTTCGATGGCAACACGAATCAACTTAAGAGTGGACTCGTCTTCTCTTTCTCCGTCAAATCGCAATCATTTAAACCGCATTTATCATGTTCTCTAGAAATTACTTCGCTGTTAATACTTGATGATGGTTCGACAGCCGCTTCACATCATGCTGTATATTTAATTACTGCTTTTAAGAATCGAATTATACGCTTAAGGAACCGTGAATTTTTTTTTTCCACATTTCATTTGCTAATGAGCAGTACAGGCGACACCATTAACACAGTCATTATTATTATTGCCATCATTACCACTATTGTCATATCATTATCATTATCTTTTTAGCTTTTTGTTAGAAAAAGCGGGGAACAATTCGACAGGTTGGTGAGTTTCGTTCAGAGGCTTTTTTCCTCCTGCTTTTCAGGCCCCCACGTAGATGATGGGCACAACTGGAACCGCGACCTTTTCAGCTTTTGATCCGACGGCAGTGACCTACGTGGGAGGCTGGCCCACAATTACTGGACGGTTAGATGCGCGGCTGATGCAGAGTCTCCGGCACGTGGGAGGATGATGGTCGTGGGATCGTGACCCGTGGTCCGATAGTGTCACTGGCCTGAGGGCGAAGGCATTCGGGCCTGATGTTGGCGCAATTGACGGAGAAGGAGAAAAATCAAAAAGGGACGGTGCCTGTGTGTTTGAGCCTCAATTTCTAATTTTCTTACTGGTTCGATGTGGAAGATTTGCTTTGACCTTGCTCTTTAATTGAAAAGAAAAAGGAGACGACAATGCTTAGGACATGGTTTTGAAGATTAGTTGATTTTCCGGTCGTTTGAGGTAACTTTCGGGAAAAAAAAAGGGGATGTTTTGGTCTAATGGGGCAACTTTTACGTCCCCCACTCTTGGGTGTATATCAATGCTTTCAAATATTTTTCTTCTTGTCCATTTCATCCTTTGCTATTTATGGTCAGAAATCATCGTTCCAAGAATCTAAATTTCACAACGTCCTAAGTAACTTTTAATGTAATTATTCATAAAAAAATGGGCGAATTGCTTACGGTGTTTTTCTTTTTTTTTTTAATCGAATGTCGATTACAGTATTAACTTGCTGTTAATATTTACATTATGGCCTTTACTTGTTTTCCCTCCCTTCCTCCCCACACTGTCTCTCTCTCTCTCAATTGATCGATCCACATATGCACCGTCACCATCACTGGTCCTCCCCCCACTACATATGCCTACCAGCCCATTGTGGCCACGGTCAATCACAATCACGATGAAATAACGCCGCCATCAGCAAAATGAGGCGAACCCCATGCTCGTCAATCACCATGCGTTCAATCAGGACTTCTGAATTGAACTTGTCCATAGTACGATGGACATCATCAAACCTTAGCCCTGCCACCATCACAGTCATCCCCATAACCCAACTTGTCCAAGCAACACCACAAACAAATAGACTCCAATTTGAAATTGGGGCTCCAAGCTTGAGCATGCGACCTTGAAATCAAATGATATTTAAATCAAGGTTTATCTGCGATGGAACCAATAGAGACTTGAAAAACAATCTCAAATAGGTGGAGGAAGTTGTTGGATGATTTTAGCCTTGTTCGTTCCTTAGTTCAATAGCTTATTCAGTATTCGCATCCACCAGACTTTCTAGAAAATCCACGTTTGGATTATTAAAATGAGGTGTTTTGACAGTTTTGAGGTGAAATCGGAGAAGTTAGTCCTTTTGTTTAGTTCAATCATTGAATTTCGTTTTCAAATTTTTTAGCTTATGATGTTCTACTGTAACCCACCTATAATACAAGATTATGGTCCAAATTAAATCATAGCTTCCTACCTTCAAAAAATTATGTAAGGTTCTTGTTTACGAGTTTTTGCCTTGGGAGAATTTGTGGAGGGTGTACTCGTTGACCATACTTTGTGTATTTATATTAATATATTCCATAAAATTGAGTCCGCAATAGAGTATTACACATCAATAATATCTGCAGAGTGTCAACATTTCGAGCATGTGTACATAACATTCAAAACTCACATTAATCTATGTAAACTACGACGATGTATTTTCATGCATAAAATATCATATTCAGATATTTGGTTGATCAAATAGGAATTTTGGGGTCTCTTTTCCTTTGTTTGAGCATGACTTTAGGAAGATCACTCTATTTTAATCTATTAAAGTATATTCATTAAAAACGGATCATACTAAATTAGTTTGGAGTTCGGGAAAACATTGCAGCAAGTAGATCCACTTATGGCTTGATTTGAAAATATTGGATGATTTATTAAACTTTTAATGGGGATTGAATTTCATCCGCTTGCTTAAGCTTAAACTCTCAGGCTCTATTTTGATGGGGCGAGTATTCATATGGCTTGCATGATGCCGTTGATTTTCTCTCCACCAAGTAAATCCATAAAACTAAGGTTAATTCGGCTATAAGTACACTTAAACTTGAACTATAAGTACAATTCGTCTGTGAATCCAAAGGACATATTATCGATATCTCACGGGTCGATATTGTAACTAGCGCATAAGATTTTTTTTTTTTTTTTTGGCTTGATTCTCTCGTTGAAGACATTATTATCATGCCGTCTCACGGGATCCGGTGACCCCACTAATGAATGGATTGATTGGCGTCTTATGGATTCAACGCATGCTGGGATTGATGCAATTAATGTGTTTTGACGTTTCTTCCTTTTGGTCCCCTAGGGCTTTTTTTTTGGGAATTTTCCCTTTTTTTTGTAATGTTTGAATCGTTTTTCTAGATTTGATTCCATTCATTAAATATAGTGAGAGGATATGGAAAATAATATGGCACAGGAACAAAAACTCAAAAATAATGTCAGAATGGAGAAAGTGAAGAAGAAAGAGCAGTTGGTTTTCGCAATCGGACCAGACAACCGAGACTGTCAACGGCTAGTGAATCTTTTCTCCTCACGAATCAGCGGACCATTTTTAGTTCCGTAACCCCGATGGGGCTCCTCACCACGTGCTTCCCGTCGGACCAGGCAAGCCACCCGAACACTGCGCCCACGTCCCCCAGCTCCAAGTTCCGGGTATCCGCCGTCACAGTCACCACGTAGTTCTGCTTATTGACAGCCTCTGTGAACACCAGCTTGGCCGGCTCCACGCTCATGGTGACCCCTTTAGGCGCCGACTGGACCTTCACCTGGTAGACCGCGTTCGGTTGGCCAACATTTATCACGGTCCGGATGAACGTCTTGCTCTGGACCCTGGCTGACGATGGGAGAAAAGGGCGGATATCACAGGTAGTCAGGTTCTCTGGCAAGGGCTTCTTCTTGGCAGGGCAATTTGCCGGCGATCCGATTGATCACCTGAATGACCTTGTTGGAGTAACCGATCCCGCACAAGAAGCTCACATAAGGGCTCGCAGGCTTCCCAGTGGATTCATCACTGATCAGCTGGTTCCTGTTATCAACAAAATTGGCTGTGGTCATCATTGCCGATCGGATCACGGCAGGTCTCCAATCTGGGTGCCCTGACTTGAGCAACGCAGCGGCGACGCTCACATGGGGGCAAGCCATCAAAGTCCCTGACAGGATGTTAAACTCGGTCCTCCTCTTATCTGAGGCCAAACCCAGTCGGATTGACTGCATCGGTCCAAGCTGCCAAAATGTTCACCCCGGGGGCAATCAAGTCTGGTTTCAGAATTTCTGGGTTTAGCTCGTTCGGGCCATGACTCGAGAACGAGGCCACCACTGGAGCTGGTTTGATCCCGATCGGGGTACCGCGGAAGTTGCTGGTGGCAGTCGGGTGCAGTCGAAAAAATAGGGCTTTTAACGAAAATAGCTTAAAAAATTGACATTTTTACTGATTTAGGTCTTCATAAAAAAAAATTTATGAAATTGGGGCTTGTTCGGCACAGTCTTCTTCCGCCGCCCAGACCCCCCCTCCCCCCTCTCTAGTTTGGCATCTTGTTCGGCCAGATGGGGACCCCCCCTCCTCTCTCTCCAGACGAGGACCCTACCTATTTTTTCATCGTCTCCCTCCTATTTTTCATGGCCCCCCTCTTCCCCTCTTTTACGCGAGATACTTCTCCCCTTTTTCACGCGTTTGACCCAAAAAGATGCCGAACGAATGAAGCGGAGATTCGTCTCAACAGCGAAAAAATTTATCATATAAGAGATAGAGTAGAGTTTGAAGAAGCTAGAATTTGAAGAAACTCTAAAGAAGGAGAAACAAAGAACGTATTAAGAGAAAACAGAGAGAATTGAGAGAGAAAAATTTTAGAGATCGTTTGTCCATTTCCGACGTGTTTGTATTCACGGTCACTAATTTCCTCAATATTTTCTCGCCATCGATCTAGGTAATATTTCACTTTATGATCTGTTTGTTTTGGCCATTTGCGTTTTTCGTTTCATTGCATGTAATATTAATTTTTTGTAGACGTTAGAGAAGTTAGAAGAATCGAAGTATCATTTTCTCCAATCTCAACACACACGCGCTTTTGAGTTAAGGTAATGCCTATATCCTTGTTAGAACATGCTATTTTAGTACTATGCAATAACTGTTGTATTGTGATGTTTTATATGTTGTTTAGTCCGAAAAATATCTTTTTTTTGTGCTATATATATCTGTTTTTGCATCGAGAAATAGATTATTTTTGCGCTATATATATATGTCTATTTATACCGAGAAATAGCTAAAATTAAGCTATTTCTCGGTATAAATAGACATATATATATAGCGCAAAATAATCTATTCTCGATGCAAAACAGATATATATAGCACAAAAAAAAAGATATTTTTCGGACTAAACAACATATAAAACATCACAATACAACAGTTATTGCATAGTACTAAAATAGCATGTTCTAACAAGGATATAGGCATTACCTTAACTCAAAAGCGCGTGTGTGTTGAGATTGGAGAAAATGATACTTCGATTCTTCTAACTTCTCTAACGTCTACAAAAAATTAATATTACATGCAATGAAACGAAAAACGCAAATGGCAAAACAAACAGATCATAAAGTGAATATTACCTAGATCGATGGCGAGAAAATATTGAGGAAATTAGTGACCGTGAATACAAACACGTCGGAAATGGACAAACGATCTCTAAAATTTTTCTCTCTCAATTCTCTCTGTTTTCTCTTAATACGTTCTTTGTTTCTCCTTCTTTAGAGTTTCTTCAAATTCTAGCTTCTTCAAACTCTACTCTATCTCTTATATGATAAATTTTTTCGCTGTTGAGACGAATCTCCGCTTCATTCGTTCGGCATCTTTTTTGGGTCAAACGCGTGAAAAAGGGGAGAAGTATCTCGCGTAAAAGAAGGGGAAGAGGGGGGCCATGAAAAAATAGGAGGAGACGATGAAAAATAGGTAGGGTCCTCGTCTGGAGAGAGAGGAGGGGGGGTCCCCATCTGGCCGAACAAGATGCCAAACTAGAGAGGGGGGAGGGGGGGTCCTGGGCGGCGGAAGAAGACTGTGCCGAACAAGCCCAATTTCATAAATTTTTTTTTATGAAGACCTAATCAGTAAAAATGTCAATTTTTTAAGCTATTTTCGTTAAAGCCCTATTTTTTCGACTGCACCCGACTGCCACCAGCAACTTCCGCGGTACCCCGATCGGGATCAAACCAGCTCCAGTGGTGGCCTCGTTCTCGAGTCATGGCCCGAACGAGCTAACCCAGAAATTCTGAAACCATACTTGATTGCCCCGGGGTGAACATTTTGGCAGCTTGGACCGATGCACTCAATCCGACTGGGTTGGCCTCAGATAAGAGGAGGACCGAGTTTAACATCCTGTCAGGGACTTTGATGGCTTGCCCCCATGTGAGCGTCGCCGCTGCGTTGCTCAAGTCAGGGCACCCAAATTGGAGACCTGCCGTGATCCGATCGGCAATGATGACCACAGCCAATTTTGTTGATAACAGGAACCAGCTGATCAGTGATGAATCCACTGGGAAGCCTGCGAGCCCTTATGTGAGCTTCTTGTGCGGGATCGGTTACTCCAACAAGGTCATTCAGGTGATCAATCGGATCGCCGGCAAATTGCCCTGCCAAGAAGAAGCCCTTGCCAGAGAACCTGACACCTGTTGATATCCGCCCTTTTCTCCACATCGTCAGCCAGGGTCCAGGCAAGACGTTCATCCGGACCGTGATAAATGTTGGCCAACTGAACGCGGTCTACCAGGTGAAGGTCCAGTCGGCGCCTAAAGGGGTCACCATGAGCGTGGAGCCGGCCAAGCTAGTGTTCATAGAGGCTGTCAATAAGCAGAGCTACGCGGTGACTGTGACGGCGGATACCCGGAACTTGGAGCTGGGGGGTGGGCACAGTGTTCGGGTGGCTTGCCTGGTCCGACGGGAAGCACGTGGTGAGGAGCCCCATCGGGGTTACGGAACTAAAAAATGGTCCGCTGATTCGTGAGGAGAAAAGATTCACTAGCCGTTGACAGTCTCGGGTGTCTGGTCCGATTGCGAAAACCAACTGCTCTTTCTTCTTCACTTTCTCCATTCTGACATTATTTTTGAGTTTTTGTTCCTGTGCCATATTATTTTCCATATCCTCTCACTATATTTAATGAATGGAATCAAATCTAGAAAAACGATTCAAACATTACAAAAAAAAGGGAAATTCCAAAAAAAAAGCCCTAGGGGACCAAGGAAGAAACGTCAAAACACATTAATTGCATCAATCCCAGCATGCGTTGAATCCATAAGACGCCAATCAATCCATTCATTAGTGGGGTCACTGGATCCCGTGAGACGGCATGATAATAATGTCTTCAACGAGAGAATAAGCCAAAAAAAAAAAACAAAAATCTTATGCGCTAGTTTACAATATCGACCCGTGAGATATCGATAATATTGTCCTTTGGATTCACAGACGAATTGTACTTATATTCAAGTTTAAGTGTACTTATAGCCGAATTAACCTTAGTTTTATGGATCTACTTGGTGGAGAGAAAATCAACGGCATCATGCAAGCCATATGAATACTCGCCCCATCAAAATAGAGCTGAGAGTTTAAGCTTAAGCAAGCGGATGAAATTCAATCCCCCATTAAAAGTTTAATAAATCATCCAATATTTTCAAATCAAGCCATAAGTGGATCTACTTGCTGCAATGTTTTCCGAACTCCAAACTAATTTAGTATGATCCGTTTTTAATGAATATACTTTAATAGATTAAAATAGAGTGATCTTCCTAAAGTCATGCTCAAACAAAGGAAAAGAGACCCAAAAAATTCCTATTTGATCAACCAAATATCTGAATATGGATATTTTATGCATGAAAATACATCGTCGTAGTTTACATAGATTAATGTGAGTTTTGAATGTTATGTACACATGCTCGAAATGTTAACACTCTGCAGATATTATTGATGTGTAATACTCTATTGCGGACTCAATTTTATGGAATATATTAATATAAATACACAAAGTATGGTCAACGAGTACACCCTCCACAAATTCTCCCAAGGCAAAAACTCGTAAACAAGAACCTTACATAATTTTTTGAGGTAGGAAGCTATGATTTAATTTGGACCATAATCTTGTATTATAGGTGGGTTACAGTAGAACATCATAAGCTAAAAATTTGAAAACGAAATTCAATGATTGAACTAAACAAAAGGACTAACTTCTCCGATTTCACCTCAAAACCGTCAAAACACCTCATTTTAATAATCCAAACGTGGATTTTTCTAGAAAGTCTGGTGAATGCGATACTTTAAATAAGCTATTGAACTAAGGAACGAACAAGGCTAAAAATCCATCCAACAACTTCCTCCACCTATTTGAGATTGTTTTTCAAGTCTCTATTGGTTCATCACAGATAAACCTTGATTTAAATATCATTTAATTCAAGGTACATGCTCAAGCTTGGAGCCCCAATTTCAAATTTGGAGTCTATTTGTTTGTGGTGTTGCTTGGACAAGTTGGGTTATGGCGGATGACTGTGATGGTGGCAGGGCTACTAAGTTTGATGATGTCCATCGTACTATGGACAAGTTCAATTCAGAAGTCCTGATTGAACGCATGTGATTGACGAGCATGGGGTTCGCCTCGATTTTGCTGATGGCGGCGTTATTTCATCGTGATTGTGATTGACTGTGGCCACAATGGGCTGGTAGGCATATGTAGTGGGAGGGGAGGACCATGATGGTGACGGTGCATATGTGGATCGATCAATTGAGAGAGAGAGAGAGTGTGGGGAGGAAGGGAGGGAAAACAAGTAAAGGCCATAATGTAAATATTAACGGCAAGTTAATACTGTAATCGACATTCGATTAAAAAAAAAAAAGAAAAACACCGTAAGCAATTCGCCCATTTTTTTATGAATAATTACATTAAAAAGTTACTTAGGACATTGTGAAATTTAGATTCTTGGAACGATGATTTCTGACCATAAATAGCAAGGATGAAATGGACAAGAGAAGAAAAATATTTGAAAGCATTGATATACACCCAAGAGTGGGGGACGTAAAAGTTGCCCCATTAGACCAAAACATCCCCTTTTTTTTCCCGAAAAGTTACCTCAAACGACCGGAAAATCAACTAATCTTCAAAACCATGTCCTAAGCATTGTCGTCTCCTTTTTCTTTTCAATTAAGAGCAAGGTCAAAGCAAATCTTCCACATCGAACCAGTAAGAAAATTAGAAATTGAGGCTCAAACACACAGGCACCGTCCCTTTTTGATTTTTCTCCTTCTCCGTCAATTGCGCCAACATTAGGCCCGAATGCCTTCGCCCTCAGGCCAGTGACACTATCGGACCACGGGTCACGATCCCACGACCATCATCCTCCCACACCGTGCCGGAGACTCTGCATCATCCGCGCATCTAACCGTCCAGTAATTGTGGGCCAGCCTCCCACGTAGGTCACTGCCGTCGGATCAAAAGCTGAAAAGGTTCGCGGTTCCAGTTGTGCCCATCATCTACGTGGGGGCCTGAAAAGCAGGAGGAAAAAAGCCTCTGAACGAAACTCACCAACCTGTCGAATTGTTCCCCGCTTTTTCTAACAAAAAGCTAAAAAGATAATGATAATGATAATGACAATAGTGGTAATGATGGCAATAATAATAATGACTGTGTTAATGGTGTCGCCTGTACTGCTCATTAGCCAAATGAAATGTGGAAAAAAAAAATTCACGGTTCCTTAAGCGTATAATTCGATTCTTAAAAGCAGTAATTAAATATACAGCATGATGTGAAGCGGCTGTCGAGCCATCATCAAGTATTAACAGCGAAGTAATTTCTAGAGAACATGATAAATGCGGTTTAAATGATTGCGATTTGACGGAGAAAGAGAAGACGAGTCCACTCTTAAGTTGATTCGTGTTGCCATCGAACAAAGACCGTGTTAGCGTACTAACAACAGACAATTAGCAGCTTAGTAAGTACCACGAGAAGATCATAACTAAGACCAATGTCGGCATGTACAAACAATTATCTCGGAATACTCCGTTTGAGTGATGAAACGGTCGATTTATCATATCACGGGCATCTTGTCCTAAAAACAATCTTGAAAGTTATACCCGCCACATTAGAGGGGGAGTCTTACTCTATGTACCTGAACAGAATCTACACTCGTCAGTATCAATCGAGCCGAAGTTCTGATGCCCAAAATTTTTGGTAAGAGAAATGTGCAAGTACAATTTTGTTTGGGACGCTCAAGGTGGTAGCAGAGTAATTTGTGCCATCCTCATATGGAAACCAAACTGTGATCGGGCAAGGAAGTGGATCATGATCTACATTGGATTCCAATATTTTTCATAATTTATATTATCCATAAAGATCGGTCTCTTCCAACCATTTTTGTAAAGGTTACAAAGATACCATGGGATTCCTTACAGTCAAATTTTAAGTTTTATTGGAGATCGGGTCTCAGGGCTCAATTTATTTTTCTTTTTACCTATCTATTTTTTTATTTTTCCAATTGATGTAAATTTTTATAGATAATGAATTTTCTTCATAAAAATAAATTTTCTAAGAGATTCAAACCATCAATTCTAATGAGATAATTTTCAAATCATTCCATTTTCGCGAATAACATGCCAATTAAGAAACCTTTCTACACGAAAATACCTATAATTTATGATGTCCAACCTAAGAAACTAGAGTTTTTGTCAATGAAAAGACGCCCAACAAGAGAGATATATATATATATATATATATATTTATTTATGAAATAGCGGCAATGCACGTGAAATCAAGGCGCAAAGTCAACTTTGAAGATAAAACTAAGAAAAAAATATACTAAAAGCCCTAAAAAACTTATAGCGAAAGTATAATCGTGTCTTAAAACTTTCAAAAAAGTGCAAATCAAATATTAAAACTAATCAAATCGATACAATCAAGTCATACCGTTAATACCGTCAATTTACCTTAAGGAAAATGCCGGCCTAACATTTTTTTTTATAATGAATTTCTTGCTCTGTAAAACAAATGCCGTAGAAGGGCCCGCGAGAAGAAACTTCGAAAAGGACGAAAGAAAAAGAAGGACGGACCGTTGAAATCCCGTAGAAGGCCCCGCGAAGAAGGTATTTTCTACAAAAGGCCAAGGAAGGGGGGCCCGAGGAGGGAACGGTGCGGACCACGCGCTTGTGAGGGCACGTTGAACCGGAAGTGAGAGGAAGAGGCCTTTGCTGGTAATCTCCAGCCCATTAGCCACCGCGTGGGAGCCTCACGGGATGCGGCGAAAATTTAACATGGACCGGTCAAATCTGCGCGTGAACATGGAATTCCCACTCGCCGGCCCCCTCCTTTTTTGTTTCCGACCTTTTTGAAGTTGTGTGCCTTTCGACTGGCATGCACGATTATTCCACGCTACAATAAACCAACCATTATTCATTACATTGTCAAGCAAAAAAAAAAAAAAAAAGAAAAGAAAAAAGAAACAGAGCAGAGTGAGGAATGAGAAACAGAGTGGAGTCCCCCAAATGCTGC
>JAGVVM010018590.1:0-10729 GCA_019149425.1 Psidium friedrichsthalianum | reverse complement strand
AAAAAAGAATCTAGTTAATGCCAATAAATATTTTATTGCAGGAATGAACATGTCAATAAAAAGTTTATATTGCTCCAACCTAGTGTTCAGACTCAAGGTAGAGTCATCACATATCTGTCTTTGAATTAGTTAAGTCCTACTACTCAGATGGAGAATAGTGTTGCCTTTGAAGACATAATCTTGAGAAGACAAATGTGACACATCAGCAAGGATTTTAATAAAGCTCAAAGTCACTGTTCTAGTCTGTTTTTAGTCAAAAGAGTTTCTTCTACTTCTAAATACTACTCTTGAATTATGTTCAGATTTTACAGTATCTTTGGCCAGATTCTAAAGACCCACGCTTGACAGAATTTCGATTTGGCTTGCTGCATTATTTATGGAAGTCTATAATCTTTGATTGATAGGATTATTTTCCAATCAAATCAGGAGAATATCTTCGATTGGATATTACCTTCCATGAACAAGTTATCTTGAAGATTTGAATAAACTCTACTTATGGAAAATAAGTATTTAGTTGTATGGGCGACTGAATCTGAAGGATTCAGATTTTATTCTAATGGCTATCAAATTTTGCCAAATCAAGATTGATGGCGTCAATCAGCGACTAAAGAGTGATCCTTTGAAGACCTATCCAACGGTTAGTTTGGAGGTGAAGGAGTATGAAAGAAGATCCATGGTGACCAGCAGAGAGAGAGTAGAACTTACAATTTAATTAGATTCATATTCTTTTTTTTAGAGCCATAAATCTTATCTTGATAGGTTTTGTAAGAGTGATAAAGTGTGACATCTCTTGTAATCTTTCAATGCTTCATATAGTAAAATCCAACTGATCGGTTATCAGTATGGGAGAGTGGACGTAGGCTTGCTAAAGCCGAACCACTATAAACTTGGCATGCAATTCTCTCTTCTCTAAACTCACTTTGCTGTGTTTAGATTTCTGCACGTCTTCTTACTAAACTTATTTAGTTAGTGTTTTTAAATTTGTTTAAATTCCGCGTTAAGTTTCCAATTGATCATATTCACCTATTCATCCCCTTCCCCTTTAGGTGATTTTGCTAGAAACAACAGAGCCCACCTGGGTTATGATGATCGAAAGATTGTGGTTTGGCAAATTATATATTCTGAGTCTTCCTATTGCACGTAAGGATATAGGAACCATCATTAACGAAACACTTACTAGATCTCTTGCTGTCTTCTGCATGATCACTCAACTTAGAAATAATGAGAGCATAGTGTCTGATTTGATTAGTCTTAACATTGTAAAGAACTCTGGAACTCAACTTCCTTTGTTAGCATTAAGGAAGTCGCATGTTTTAGAGACGGTGCCAAATAGTCTATTTCAGATTTCTCAAAGCACTCAGAAACAAAAGGGAAGTTCATACTGAAAGTTTGACGAAGGTCTGTGTGAAAGCACATATTGAAAGTTAAATTACTAGTATGGCCGAATCGATTGGTCTATAGTGATGCTTCCACTCTTCCTTGCAAGAAAATGCCATGGCATCTTTCAACTAAGATCCTGATGATCGACCTTGGGCAGGTGGGATTGTATCGGCAATTAATAGTTGCATACTGCATGTCTCGGAATATCACGCATTAACTTTTTCTCTACATTTGTCTATAATTATGGCTTTAACCAACCAAACCGAACAAATCAATGTGAATGGTCGCTATTAATTTTTTACGTCACTTCCTGCTCTAATAACTCGTAATTTTTTTAATCTACCAATAGTTCTAAAAGTATAAAATTGTTAGATGAAAATGCCCACTCATGACATATTTATTCCAAATTTTTTGTGACACTAAAAATCCTAAAGTTTACTGAGTGGCACATTTAGCATCCATTAGGTTCTTTTAAAAAGTGCTATTAAAAAGCTCACATGACACTAATTGTGGCGCCACATCAGAAAAAGATTTTAAAAAAAGAAAAAAAACGGGTGTTTTTCATTGTCTTCTCTGGCGCTTGCTGCTCACTCCACTTGGACCTCCAGCGGCATTCGTGGGCCCTTGCTTGATCACCTGCTAGATCTCCCTATGGTGGCCGTCAGAGGTCTCGCAGGTCTTTTGTAGGACAAACCGAAAAATTAAGTTTGGCACCACCGATAAAGAATTTTTATAGTTATAATTGTTGAAAGTTATTGTTGCCTCACATCGCATACAACGAGTCTATATATACTTTATATTCATGTGGTCTTTCTCTATCTATTTGCTTAAGCTTTTGGGTTAGACATTTTAACATGGTATTAGAGATAATGTTGTCTGCGTATGCGGGCCCACCCCCGTTAGTCAATTTTCATAATTTAACGTGCACGTGAGAAGAAGTGTTAAAGTCATTGTCCCACATCATCTTACAATGAGTTTTGTATGCTCTTTATATTCATGTGATCTCTCTCCATCTATTATCTTAAGTTTTTGGATTGGACTTTCTAACAATAATGAATTATAGAATGTTTTCTCGTGTATTTGCATTACTTGACTAAAATTCAACATCATATCGAGAAAAGGTTCATGTAAATTAGGACATGACTCCATTAATTCATTTAGAGTGCTTTTCTCCAACATTGTTTGATCATAAATACCTATAGATATAGATGTCTAGTCACTTAAATCAATAGATGAATATAATTTTTCTTTTTTAGGTTACAGTAGTCTAACCCCACTTTCCTCTAGCTTCGTCAGTCTAAATTCCTTACATATAAATTTGGAAAAGGACACTATTGGTGCCAAAAGTTGTCTACGGAAATTATTTTGGTGTCAAAAGTTTCAATCGAATCACTTAAGTACCAAGTAGAAGATAAAATGACCACTTGGTGCCTTCGGCGAGAATTTGCGACCAAAATTAATACATGGCTTTTTCACTTAAAATTATTTGCTGAGCTGGCAAATTTTGAGAAACCCCACCTATGTGGACTTGAGAAAAAAAGATGCCATTTCATCCAACGTGGCACCATGTATAAAAGGGCCTCGTTTTCTTCATCAAATTAATTAAAGAAACAAAAAAATTTCACGAAGGGCGATTCCCCTTCACAAGAACAAAATTGAAACTTCGTCTTCCGCATTGAGATGTTGTGCCACTCCCCTTCACAGTCCTGTCACTTGTTCACCGTCGCTAGCGGTTGCACTCCGTCGCTTGCCATCACTCACCGGCTTTGATAGTATGTAAGCTTCCCCCATTGCTCGTGAAATTGATTAGAAAAGAAAAATTAGGGCTATGATTTTATAGAAAAATTAGGGCTTTGGAAGTGGAGCAAAATTAGGGCTCCAATTGGAATGACTATTTTGAATGTAAGTTTTAAAGGACTTGTGTATTTCAATTATTGTATTTCATATTGTTGACCATATGATTGTTGTTGTAGCATTGGTTGAATACTGAGATTCTTATCGATCAATGCGGCGTAACTCAAGAGTCCAGTGTTATGCTAGGAAGAGTGCTCTGAAGAAGAAGACATTGGCTGCAGCTCCAAAACGTCCACCAATTGCTAGAGCTCGTGTGAAGAAGGTGCATGGAATAACACAGGCAATTGAAGTACTTGCACCAGTTGAAGAACCTGCACATGACGATGATGACGAACCTACAAGCCAGCTGAAGAACCTAGACAATGGGTTAGAAAGAGTGCAAGGGTCATGAATCAAGTCAAAAAGTCATTGAAAGGAAATAAAATCAAGTTGACTGAGTTGTTGATGCTGTTATGTCGTCTTCTTCTTCTTCTTCTTTTTTCTTTTTCACATGTTTGGTGGAGGTAAACCTTGAGTGATGGTGGAAAGCATGATTGATGGATGTTTTTATTTTTGAAGAAACAGTTGACATGACTGATGGATGTTTTTGTTTGTGAATTATCAGTTGAATGTTAATGGCAATGAATTTTTTATTAGTAGCTTACTTTTTTGTTGTTATGTTGTTCTTGGTTGATGTGAGATTGCTAGTGTTATGTTGCTGGTGTGATGTTGCTGGTGTGATGTTGCTAGAGTTTTTGTTTCTGTAAGTTGGGTTATGCTTGCTCTAAGCATCTGATAGTGCATTTGCAGCTTCGAACAGCACACCAGTAACTGTTGCTAGTGCAAGCTATAGCAATAATTGCAGCACTTGTAGCTGCTGCTGAAGTGTGAATTAAATTGGTTCATTAAGGGTTAAGGGTTCGAGTGGAACGGAAGTGGGTTCGAGCAGCAAGTTGATTGGAGCTCCAAGTTGCTGCTATTGTAGCAGGTTCGAGTGGCATTGAAGTGGTCATTATGTAACCACCACTGACACTGAAATGGCCATTTTCACTAAAACTTGACACTGAAGTGATTATTTTGACAAGAACTTGGCACTTAAATTATCACTTCATTAAAAAATAGGCACTAAAGTACTAATTTTTTAAGCACTAGTGGCACTGAAGTGATCACCTTGACAAAACACTACTCTTTCATTTGACTAGCACTTGCAGCAAAAATTGCAGCAAACTAACAAATCACCAACAACTAGCATCTCATTCACAAACAAAGCAAACAAAGTTGACAATGCACAACAACTAATCTTAATAGAACTTGTAATTGTGCACACCCAATGAATTCCAACCTCACTTCAACCAAAAGTAGATAGCAAACTCTTGTCCCATACAACAATTAGGGAAAAAACATCAAACCAATAGCACAACTACAAATTACCCTTCACAACTATATGTTTCATTCATCTTCAACTATGTTAGATGAAGAAACATATTCTCATTGGTCCCTTTACATTTGCCCATGAAATAGGCTACACAATAGAACAATAAGACAATCAACGTTCGAGAACAAATTTTTTCAATTTTCATACTTGAAACTTTCATTTTCAAATGCTTGGCCAAAGATGCTAAAGCCTTCATTTCAGCTTGCATTGACTGAACATCAACATCCTCCAACTCGTCCACTAATGTAGGTAAAGGTTAATGTCAACCTTTAAGAAGCTCCAATATCATTTTAGTAGCTTGTCCAAAGAATTTTGCATTGACCAATTTGAAATATTGCACTTCAAGCATTCTCTATACGTAGCGCATCCATTGAGTTATCTCCCTGGATTCAACCGATTCCAAGATGTTCTTATTGGACTCAGTAACCACAATAACAGTAGCACTACCTTCTTCGCTTCAAGAAGAAATAGATAGGGTTTGAGGCGTTGCTACAGCCATTGGTGCCGCTCATGAAGCCCCCTATTTGCAAGTTGAGGTCATTTTTTTGGGCAAAGCGAAATTGCAGTTAGACTTGAAATTGAGGATTTTCTTGAGTTGGCCGATTTAGGGTTTGAGGCGCTCGTAAAGCCGCTCGGGAAGCCCTCCATTTGCAAGTTTGAGCAGTGATTTCTTTGGGGGGAGACCCAAAGAAATCACTGCTCAAACTTGCAAATGGAGGGCTTCCCGAGCGGCTTTACGAGCGGCCTCAAACCCTAAATCGGCCAACTCAAGAAAAATCTCAATTTCAAAGTCTAACTGCAATTTCGCTTTGCCCAAAAAAAATGACCTCAACTTGCAAATAGGGGGCTTCATGAGCGGCACCAATGGCTGTAGCAACGCCTCAAACCCTATCTATTTCTTCTTGAAGCGAAGAAGGTAGTGCTACTGTTATTGTGGGTTACTGAGTCCAATAAGAACATCTTGGAATCGGTTGAATCCAGGGAGATAACTCAATGGATGCGCTACGTATAGAGAATGCTTGAAGTGCAAATATTTCAAATTGGTCAATGCAAAATTCTTTGGACAAGCTACTAAAATGATATTGGAGCTTCTTAAAGGTTGACATAACCTTTTACCTACATTAGTGGACGAGTTGGAGGATGTTGATGTTCAGTCAATGCAAGCTGGAAATGAAGGCTTTAGCATCTTTGGCCAAGCATTTGAAAATGAAAGTTTCAAGTATGAAAATTGAAAAAAATTTGTTCTCGAACGTTGATTGTCTTATTGTTCTATTGTGTAGCCTATTTCATGGGCAAATGTAAAGGGACCAATGAGAATATGTTTCTTCATCTAACATAGTTGAAGATGAATGAAACATATAGTTGTGAAGGGTAATTTGTAGTTGTGCTATTGGTTTGATGTTTTTCCCTAATTGTTGTATGGGACAAGAGTTTGCTATCTACTTTTGGTTGAAGTGAGTTGGAATTCATTGGGTGTGCACAATTACAAGTTCTATTAAGATAGTTGTGTGCATTGTCAACTTTGTTTGCTTTGTTGTGAATGAGATGCTAGTTGTTGGTGATTTGTTAGTTTGCTGCAATTTTTGCTGCAAGTGCTAGTCAAATGAAAGAGTAGTGTTTTGTCAAGGTGATCACTTCAGTGCCACTAGTGCTTAAAAAATTAGTACTTAGTGCCTATTTTTTAATGAAGTGATAATTTAAGTGCCAAGTTCTTGTCAAAATAATCACTTCAGTGTCAAGTTTTAGTGAAAATGGCCATTTCAGTGTCAGTGGTGGTTACATAATGACCACTTCAATGCCACTCGAACCTGCTACAATAGCAGCAACTTGGAGCTCCAATCAACTTGCTGCTCGAACCCACTTCCGTTCCACTCGAACCCTTAACCCTTAATGAACCAATTTAATTCACACTTCAGCAGCAGCTACAAGTGCTGCAATTATTGCTATAGCTTGCACTAGCAACAGTTACTGGTGTGCTGTTCGAAGCTGCAAATGCACTATCAGATGCTTAGAGCAAGCATAACCCAACTTACAGAAACAAAAACTCTAGCAACATCACACCAGCAACATCACACCAGCAACATAAACACTAGCAATCTCACATCAACCAAGAACAACATAACAACAAAAAAGTAAGCTACTAATAAAAAATTCATTGCCATTAACATTCAACTGATAATTCACAAACAAAAACATCCATCAGTCATGTCAACTGTTTCTTCAAAAATAAAAACATCCATCAATCATGCTTTCCACCATCACTCAAGGTTTACCTCCACCAAACATGTGAAAAAGAAAAAAGAAGAAGAAGAAGAAGACGACATAACAGCATCAACAACTCAGTCAACTTGATTTTATTCCTTTCAATGACTTTTTGACTTGATTCATGACCCTTGCACTCTTTCTAACCCATGGTCTAGGTTCTTCAGCTGGGCTTGTAGGTTCGTCATCATCGTCATGTGCAGGTTCTTCAACTGGTGCAAGTACTTCAATTGCCTGTGTTATTCCATGCACCTTCTTCACACGAGCTCTAGCAATTGGTGGACGTTTTGGAGCTGCAGCCAATGTCTTCTTCTTCAGAGCACTCTTCCCTAGCATAACACTGGACTCTTGAGTTACGCCGCATTGATCGATAAGAATCAGTATTCAACCAATGCTACAACAACAATCATATGGTCAACAATATGAAATACAATAATTGAAATACACAAGTCCTTTAAAACTTACATTCAAAATAGTCATTCCAATTGGAGCCCTAATTTTGCTCCACTTCCAAAAGCCCTAATTTTTCTATAAAATCATAGCCCTAATTTTTCTTTTCTAATCAATTTCACGAGCAATGGGGGAAGCTTACATACTATCAAAGCCGGTGAGTGATGGCAAGCGACGGAGTGCAACCGCTAGCGACGGTGAAACAAGTGACAGGACTGTGAAGGGAGTGGCACAACATCTCAATGCGGAAGACGAAGTTTCAAATTTTGTTCTTGTGAAGGGGAATCGCCCCTTCGTGAAATTTTTTGTTTCTTTAATTAATTTGATGAAGAAAACGAGGCCCTTTTATACATGGTGCCACGTTGGATGAAAGGCATCTTTTTTTCTCAAGTCCACATAGGTGGGGTTTCTCAAAAATTTGCCAGCTCAGCAAATAATTTAAGTGAAAAAGCCATGTATTAATTTGGTCGCAAATTCTCGCCGAAGGCACCAAAGTGGTCATTTTATCTTCTACTTGGTACTAAGTGATTCGATTGAAACTTTTGACACCAAAATAATTTCCGTAGACAACTTTTGGCACCAATAGTGTCCTTTTCCAAATTTATATGTAAGGAATTTAGACTGACGAAGCTAGAGGAAAGTGGGGTTAGACTACTGTAACCTAAAAAAGAAAAATTTATTCATCTATTGATTTAAGTGACTAGACATCTATATCTATAGGTATTTATGATCAAACAATGTTGGAGGAAAAGCACTCTAAATGAATTAATGGAGTCATGTCCTAATTACATGAACCTTTTCTCGATATGAATGTTGAATTTTAGTCAAGTAATGCAAATACACGAGAAAACATTCTATAATTCATTATTGTTAGAAAGTCCAATCCAAAAACTTAAGATAATAGATGGAGAGAGATCACATGAATATAAAGAGCATACAAAACTCATTGTAAGATGATGTGGGACAATGACTTTAACACTTCTTCTCACGTGCACGTTTAAATTATGAAAATTGACTAACGGGGGTGGGCCCGCATACGCAGACAACATTATCTCTAATACCATGTTAAAATGTCTAACCCAAAAGCTTAAGCAAATAGATAGAGAAAGACCACATGAATATAAAGTATATATAAGACTCGTTGTAATGCGATGTGAGGCAACAATAACTTCAACAATTATAACTATAAAAATCTTTATCGGTGGTGCCAAACTTAATTTTTCGGTTTGTCCTACAAAAGACCTGCGAGACCTCTGACGGCCACCATAGGGAGATCTAGCAGGTGATCAAGCAAGGGCCCACGAATGCCGCTGGAGGTCCAAGTGGAGTGAGCAGCAAGCGCCAGAGAAGACAATGAAAAACACCCGTTTTTTTTTTTTTTTTAAAATCTTTTTCTGATGTGGCGCCACAATTAGTGTCATGTGAGCTTTTTAATAGCACTTTTTAAAAGAACCTAATGGATGCTAAATGTGCCACTCAAGTAAAACTTTAGGATTTTTAGTGTCACAAAAAATTTGGAATAAATATGTCATAGTGGGCATTTTCATCTAACAATTTTATACTTTTAGAACTATTGGTAGATTAAAAAAAAATTTACGAGTTATTAGAGCAGGAAGTGACGTAAAAAATTAATAGCGACCATTCACATTGATTTGTTCGGTTGGTTGGTTAAAGCCATAAATTATAGACAAATGTAGAGAAAAAGTTAATGCGTGATATTCCGAGACATGCAGTATGCAACTATTAATTGCCGATACAATCCCACCTGCCCAAGGTCGATCATCAGGATCTTAGTTGAAAGATGCCATGGCATTTTCTTGCAAGGAAGAGTGGAAGCATCACTATAGACCAATCGATTCGGCCATACTAGTAATTTAACTTTCAATATGTGCTTTCACACAGACCTTCGTCAAACTTTCAGTATGAACTTCCCTTTTGTTTCTGAGTGCTTTGAGAAATCTGAAATAGACTATTTGGCACCGTCTCTAAAACATGCGACTTCCTTAATGCTAACAAAGGAAGTTGAGTTCCAGAGTTCTTTACAATGTTAAGACTAATCAAATCAGACACTATGCTCTCATATTTCTAAGTTGAGTGATCATGCAGAAGACAGCAAGAGATCTAGTAAGTGTTTCGTTAATGATGGTTCCTATATCCTTACGTGCAATAGGAAAGACTCAGAATATATAATTTGCCAAACCACAATCTTTCGATCATCATAACACCAGGTGGGCTCTGTTGTTTCTAGCAAAATCACCTAAAGGGGAAGGGGATGAATAGGTGAATATGATCAATTGGAAACTTAACGCGGAATTTAAACAAATTTAAAAACACTAAACTAAATAAGTTTAGTAAGAAGACGTGCAGAAATCTAAACACAGCAAAGTGAGTTTAGAGAAGAGAGAATTGCATGCCAAGTTTATAGTGGTTCGGCTTTAGCAAGCCTACGTCCACTCTCCCATACTGATAACCGATCAGTTGGATTTTACTATATGAAGCATTGAAAGATTACAAGAGATGTCACACTTTATCACTCTTACAAAACCTATCAAAGATAAGATTTATGGCTCTAAAAAAAAAGAATATGAATCTAATTAAATTGTAAGTTCTACTCTCTCTCTGCTGGTCACCATGGATCTTCTTTCATACTCCTTCACCTCCAAACTAACCGTTGGATAGGTCTTCAAAGGATCACTCTTTAGTCGCTGATTGGACGCCATCAATCTTGATTTGGCAAAATTTGATAGCCATTAGAATAAAATCTGAATCCTTCAGATTCAGTCGCCCATACAACTAAATACTTATTTTCCATAAGTAGAGTTATTCAAATCTTCAAGATAACTTGTTCATGGAAGGTAATATCCAATCGAAGATATTCTCCTGATTTGATGGAAAATAATCCTATCAATCAAAGATTATAGACTTCCATAAATAATGCAGCAAGCCAAATCGAAATTCTGTCAAGCGTGGGTCTTTAGAATCTGGCCAAAAGATACTGTAAAATCTGAACATAATTCAAGAGTAGTATTTAGAAGTAGAAGAAACTCTTTTGACTAAAACAGACTAGAACAGTGACTTTGAGCTTTATTAAAATCCTTGCTGATGTGTCACATTGTCTTCTCAAGATTATGTCTTCAAAGGCAACACTATTCTCCATCTGAGTAGTAGGACTTAACTAATTCAAAGACAGATATGTGATGACTCTACCTTGAGTCTGAACACTAGGTTGGAGCAATAAACTTTGATTGTCCTGGCATTCCTGCAATAAAATAATGGCATTAACAAGATTCTTTTTATTGAAAAGTTCTCCATGCTCCTCGCACAATCACCACCACACCTTTATCAGCATAAACGTACGATTCTTTTTTA
>JAGVVM010018589.1:0-10232 GCA_019149425.1 Psidium friedrichsthalianum | reverse complement strand
TGCAGTTTATATTTACTTTTATAATTACGTATCATCGCCATGCGATATCTTCTATATGAAAGGAGCTTACCAATCACATCGACGGCAGTTTTTCCCGTTGGAGAACCTCCCGGTCGGGCCGGCGGGGAAATCGATACCGTAGGCCTGTAATTGGCCTTAGCCAAAGAAGCCGCGATCCTGTTTTATTGCCATTGTCCAGGAGTGAATCCCCAAGTATGAAGAAACATGGGACTTGAGGGCTGCGCTTGTGCCTCAACCCCGTAGTTTCCAACACTCAACACCAACACCATAGCCAAACCCACCAAAGTCTGCATGAGCTTGCCACTTTCCATCACTCTAACAACTTACTTAAGATGCACTAATTTGAGATAAGTTTGGGCAAGTATTCAAGTGGGGGTGAAAGATTTACAAGGTGCTGGCGAAGTTTATATAGGATCAAGAAGAGGGTACATT
Organism: Psidium friedrichsthalianum; assembly: GCA_019149425.1. Classification (NCBI taxonomy): domain Eukaryota; kingdom Viridiplantae; phylum Streptophyta; class Magnoliopsida; order Myrtales; family Myrtaceae; genus Psidium; species Psidium friedrichsthalianum. The sequence continues at coordinate 9,779 of JAGVVM010018589.1, read as the reverse complement.
AGCAGTTGAAGAGTTGGCTGCGTTGCATTTAATTTCACGCGGATTTACAGTGGAAGACAGTGTCCAATCTTTCCATGAAATGGCCAAGTCAAACGTATTTAACTCTGCACAGTGGTGGATTCAGCTGCCTTTGGAATGGGGATAGATGTGATCCTCTCACGTTAGGGAACTAGATGTGATCCAGCTGCAAGTCGGAAGCTCGGGTTCGGTAGTTCATAAAGAGAAAAAAAACACCATGTGACAGGTTTTATGGCATGACATGCTAACGTGATGTTGCCGCTCCTTTTTATGTTAAAGTGAGGTTGTTGTCATTCCACTAGTATTAAAGGTGTGCTCATCACTTATGATGATGATGCGAGATTCAGTGATTTGCCACTGATTGTGCTTGGATGATATGATAGAATCGTCCTTGAGGAATGAGCGAGTTTTCACAATCTGTACTAAGTTAATTCACTTTTTAGGTTTATTTGTTTTGTGGGATTTTTATTTTTATGCTAAAGCAATGTATATCTTTTTTTATATGAAATGAAGATCTTTTTTTTCAAAAAAAAATAATTCGAAAAAAAAGAGAAAAAGAACAATTATGCTAAAACAAAAATACTTGATTAAATGCGCCAAGGGATACAATCACGATATTTCGGTGAAGAGGAGAGATATAAAATGGTCATGTCGAATGTCGAATATGGAAGTGGAACACAAGAAGAAGTTAAGATTGTTGGCTAAACTTTCGATGAATGTGTTAAAAGTCCTAAAATTTATTTCAAAAGTACGATTGAGTACTAAAACATTCAAAAAGTCCAATCAATCATAAAACGTGTCAAGTTGGTCCATTCAAATCCTAAAACTTGTTAGTATTTTCCGTTTGTAAACTTGAAGAGAGATAATGAAAGGATTTGATTGTATCAACTTGATAAATTTTAGGATCCAATTGGACTTTTATGACAAATTTTGGGAATTTCAATACATTTATCCAAATCAATATCGAAGAGATAATATTTTCTCCGTCATTAATTGGAAGAAACTTTTATCGTTCCAGTATTTGATCGGTGAAATCTTATTATTTTGATTTTTGACATATCCGTTGCCCCTCCTCTGCACTCTCTCACATGTCCTCTCAACGCCATTGCTGTCTGCTCGCCTCAGAATGGAAAGTCTGCATTAAACAGAATTCTGTCTAATTTACAGGCCATGCCTGAAAATATTAAGGTATGACATTGAACAACGAGGACAATTTAGTGGATCACCAACATCATTCTCCCTGCGTTGCACTATACGAGATAGGCCATAAATAAATCCCATCTGATGATTTAATTTTACTTGTATTCTGGGTAACTTATAGATTTTTGGTATTTAGACACTAAGATCTACTCTTTAGATTGTTCCAACTTATGGTCACGAAGCGTGCCAGACTAGTTCAAGATGACATCTCTCAAAGCACATAGACTATAGGGGACAAATAATTGCGTCAGTCTAGCAACTTAGGCTTTGTTTGTCTTGTGAAAAATGATTGCTTTGAAAAATATTTTCTGAAAAATGATTGCTTATATCTTTGACAAAAATGAATGAACGAAAAATATTATCATCGCCTCCACAGATGTTTAGACAAAAAAAAAATATTGTCGGTAATGAATATATTTTTCATCGACTATTTACCTCAAGCGATGCATGTGATCATTTTAAAGAAAGTATTTTTCAAATCACTCATTTTTCACGAAATAAACAGAGTGCTAATAGGTATTCGGTGTGTGTTTTTGCTTTTGATTTTTAGGGTTTTCCTAATGTTTAGAGATTGAATTTAGGCTTTTATAATAGACTAAACATTCAAAATTTTCGCTATTTCTGCATTAAAAGTCATCGCGTTCAGTAAATTAAAACCTTATTCGTCACTTTAGCAGGAAACTCACATATGCCATATTCAATTGGATTAAAGTTTTAGGTGGACGGCCGCTTGTTTTACAGAATTTTACCAAAACCAAATCAATGTCTTTGCTATTTAAACGATACTTACATTCGTGCTCGTGGCTGTGTCAAAATTTTCATTTAAGTGGTGGTATCGACACACGAATTATCAAGAATATCAAGAACTATGTGCTCGTTAGGTAATTCAATATGACTCATTTATCTATTATTATATGGCTACACTATATGGTATTATTCTTACAAATCGAAATTGTAAAATTAATATCTCTAGTGGTACCATCATCCATGCTTACCCGGGACGGTGGTGCGAAAGGTCAATGACAACCGTGATCTCTATAAATGCTGCAATTGGTTGGGCTCTGCACTTTTTTGACCCATGCGTCTCCGACATGGGAGTCAACCCATGGCATGTGCTGTTTGTACCACAATTTCTGGATGGTCATCTATTTGACGGTCCCTATCTGTATTTGAATGCATTTATTTCTTCAAACACGCGCACAAAAAAGTCAATTTCCTTAGTAAGTGCAGCTCCGCGTTGTGTTGACCGCCCGGCTACCTAACGAGGGACAATTTCAACGGCGATTCCACCACTTGTTTGGCCGTCCAAAGGGTAAGTTGGATCAAATTTAGAGCGAGTTGAAGGTGGTCCGATCCGATTCTTTGTTTCCTTTTTCTTTTTTTTTTTATATAATGAAAGTTGCAAAGTTCAAATATTACACTAGAACTCGCTTAACGAAATTTGATCTAAACTGATCTCCTCAAAATAAAGGAATCAAACCTCTCGGTAGTTTATTTAAACCTAAGGTGTCATTTCACATTAGATGAGTCCCAAAGAAATTGTCATTTTAAATCCCAAGAGGATATCCCACGGTTCTGCTTTGAGGGAAAAGCACACTCCTATAGTGTGAGCAAATCTAGGGAGCCAATTGCCCGAATTCATTATGCATAAGCCCACCTACTGAAGTAGGGTTGGGGTTGCCTTTAGAGGCCCCGTCAAAATCGAGCTTGACTCAACCAATTAGAGGGGCAGTCCAACCCACAAGCTTATCTCTTTTCTCTATTTAAAGAGATAATCTATGTTCTACCACTTGAGCCTATAAAATGTCCTTCACATGATATAGAATCATGCATAAGTTTTCTCTAGTAAGACAAAAATCTTTCTCAAACGATCGTTTATTCCTCTAGTTCCAGAAATGCCAATAAGCAACTGCAAAAATAAGTGACCAGTCCTCTTGGACGCTAGTTGAAGAACTAGATAGGTTTGACATCAACTGTGGGTGTAAATCTTGAGTAAGAAGTCACCTTGAAATTTGCAGGTAGAAACTTTCGCCAAAGTGCCTTTGCGTACTTACATTCTCTAAGTACATGCATAATTGTCTTCGGAGAGTTTGGGCATACCGCACAACAAGAATCTATTGTGAATTTACATCAAAATCTTTCATCATTAACGAGCAGAAACTAGGGCAAGAAGCTTTTGATTCTTTGTGGCCCATCCCATTTCTATTCATATTGGAGCCATTTTTATTCAATGCATTTAAGTGAACCATAGCCAACTCCAATCCCGACTAGATACATACCTAACTCAATCTGGGCTCCCATTGTTAGTAAATTTTCTTATTCAATTGTTACTTGAAGAATGGACGACTCCATGAACCAGCTCACTGAGTCGATGAGGGAGCTCGGGTACTTGGGTCGAGTTGTTGACTAGAACGTCACTTCGCACATGAGCTACGTGGAGACGTTGGTGAGCCCCACATCGACAGATAAGAACACTTACATGGTGGGATTGGGGTCGAGTCATGGATAGGGACTTATAGATGGTGGCGAGGCAAAGGGTGGTGGATGTGCTTGAGTGATGAGCAATGCCCTTACTCTCGCGAACTAAGGCCAACCTCGCTATACCCAAGTCCGAATGCCTATGACTTGCGTGTGGTAGTCGAGCAACCGGGCATGGCCACTAGAGACCCAAGCACGAGCACTAGGGTTGATGACATGTGCTTAGGAGCTAGATACTCGAACAGGGTCTTGGGCCTAGCCTCGAGAGAATTGGGCACAATTTTTGTTGACCTAGGCTAGGCCTTAATCGACTCAAGTCTAGGCATCTAGTGATTTGGGCATGGGAACCAATTACTCAGGCATGGCTGCCTAGAACTTGGGCAAGGGCACCAAGGTCCCAATCCCAGTGCCAAGAGACATAAGCCTAACCTTTGTGGACCTGAGGTTGGCTTCAATGGACTCGAGCTTGTGTGCAGCTGGCTTGGGCATAAGAGTAAGGTACCCAAGTACGGCCATTGTCACGCCCCGAACCTCCATGAGCCATGTGACATCCCTATCATACATGTACCGTCGAATGGACGACAATCACGACGGCCCAAGAAACTCGTCGTAACCAAACGACCTCAGAGTTCTTGTAACAATGGAAGCGAGCTCCTCCAACGCATACACGTAAAATGGGTAGAGAGAGACAGATCAATCAATGCACTAAACCACACTTTATATTACATGCCTTTTCATACAACTGTTAGAATGACGTCATATACACAGTACAAAGCTCTTGTCACCTCATTACAACCCATTGCTCAACCTTCAACAACAAAAAACTCTAGGTCGACAAGGTTCTCAACTCCTATAGCGAGCAAAGCACACAAATTTCCTTAAGGGCTTCTGCCTCCACCCTACTCCTCATTATCCGTCCCATCATCTGGTCTAAGGAAACACCGAGTCTCTAAACCAATTTCCTTCGGGATCTCTTGTCTTACTCGTATTACATCCACTGCTAGGGACGGGGTTTGAAAAATAAGGGCAATCACCTATGAGAACAAATCTCAGCAAGCTAACCTCTAAATCCCTTCTCAGAATACCAAACACCCTTAGACCCAACTCAGGTATTCAAAATCACAGGACCAGAAAATATCAAATCAGGTCCAATTCGGGACCCCAATCTCAAACCAAGATTTCAAACAACAGCCAATCATGGCTTGATATAAATAATCAAACATTTAAATCGAACACGTCCCAATCCATTCTCAAATATTATTTTGAACATGAACACGCGCCCCAAATATTTGAAATAGTAATATAAAAATATTGCTTGGGCCTGATTTTTTGATATTCGAACCGCACGGGACCCAAAACTTGTCATTTTCAAATCAAAATTAAATTGGGCAGCACGTGAACAGTGTTCGGAGGTTCGTGAACAGTGATTTCAAAATACTATTTGGCTCGTTTTTGCTCTAAATCTCCCAAAAATCTATTTTTCGGTACCCGAACCTTGTGGGACCCACTCCAATCACTACAAACAGTCTATATTCAGCCAAGATAGCAACATACCAAGCCTAAATAATCTACCACTGCCACGCCACAGAATCAATTTGCTCAAATACGCCAATTCTGATAATTTTTCCTAAACCGATTTACCTCGAATCGAACTCTAGAGCTAGTCCATGGCATGTACAATATTCTAATTGAGAAATAGAGGTATAACTTATCTAATTGAGGCTGAAACAGAGCTGAGAAGGCGGTGGAAATGGCGGCGCACGGCGGCGACCAAAAAGGGACGACGGATTCCAGTGGATTTTTGTCCAAACCGGGGCTGATCAAGGGCTGAACGGAATGGTTACGAGCTGAAAATAAATATTTTCACATGAAAATAAGCTCTAGGGGTCGCTGGGGTCAACATATACCAACATGAACACTATATCAAATTCGGGTAACAAAAGACTAGTTCGTCAACTGAAACGGCGAAGCAGATTTGGAAGGTCAAACGAACTCGGATCGAAGTGATTCAAAGTTTTTTGAACTCATCTCGGATAGGAGTATAACATATCCAAAATCACGAAAATCCAACGATCGAATTTCGTTGGCGGCCGATCGAAGTTGGTGCAGAAAGTTGGAATTCAGCAAGGAGAGAGAGAGAAATCCAAAAATTCTATAGAGAGAGAGGAGAGAGAATGTTCTGGTGATAATCATGGAAGAAAGAGAGAGAGAGAGAGCAGATACTATCTTAAGGCAATTATTGAAAATCACTATTTACTGAAAGCGACTTAAAGCTGAACGAATCGACTGATTTTTGGACTATTAGTGAAATTTGGACTGATAAAGCTTGGGCTTCAATTATTTTTGGTCAAAGCTGGTCAAATTGTTCAAAAAAGTGACCGACGAGACATTTCTCGAATTCGTGAAATTTCAAGACTGATAAGGGCTCAATCGGTGCTGATTTGGCTCAATCGTGATTGAAAATAACTCGGAATACACCGAAGAAAATTTCTAGCCTCACTAAAATTACCACACTCTCTAGCCAAGAATTCTAGCACAAAACTAGGGCAATTTGGTCAATTTCAATATTTTGTCTTTCTTCTGGCACTCCGAAATCAATCAGCTAATTTTCGAGCCTTTTAAGGCGATGTCCAACATTTATATTCTAATCCCAAAATCAACTTTATTTCAACTTATAAACCTTAAATTCGGATGAAATTCGATTGATTTACAGCCATTGAGGACTCACCCTAGCCTTTGTGTTACTCTGGCCAAGCCCGACGCCCTGGGTCCTACCCATGTGACTAGGCTTAGTGATTTCGGGTTTTGGGCATGGCTTGCAGAGACCGAAGCACAAGCACTCGGGGTGCTAGGCCAAGCCTTCAGATACTTGAGCCCGACCTCTACGAACCCAGGCCCAAGTGGGGCCAGTGGTTAGATTTAGGTGCCGAATATCGTTACCAGGGTTTGGAAACTCAGAGCCTACCGGTGGTGGAGCTGTCATCACCGTTGCGAGGTGCTGGCAAGTGGTTGGGGGCCTTGACCCCTGTGGTTGAGCGACAGATTGCCAACCCAGCTGGTGAAGGTAGTAGCATTAACCCTCAGTGTGTTCATTTATCAGCATCCTCCTCGGCCCCTCTCCCAATTCTTTCCCTCCCCCTCTCCTTTGGGAAGAGTAATATCATAGTTTGATATTGTGCTTCAAGAGAAATTGAGGGTTATACTTAAAGATGTTAGTTTTTCAGAAATAGACATGCATAGCAATTTTGGAGCGAAAATTCATCAGGATATCTTGTTTTTGGAATTCTCCCCTAAGAACAATGTAATATGTTATGAATTGATAAAACTGAGATGTGTTTATATCAAACTTGTAGTAGTTTTCACAATCAATCATGAATTCCCTCACAACTTGAAACTGACCAAATTTCATGAGAGATATGTATGATAGTGCTGTTGTATGCTAATTGGACTATGTATTCTATGATCGATAACAATAGTAATGAGAGCCCACTTTTTCCTCGGTATCCCAATTTCTGGAAATTTCTAATTTAATCGCCTTTTTTTTTAAACGTTAGTTTTAATTATTTTTTTTTTTTGGGATTTTTGGAACGATAAAAAAGCCTAAGTCTCAATTTTCCAAGGAGGTTATAATTTACCAACACACCCCTTTCGTGTTGAATTATGCCCATCTCTATTCTTAGGTTATATACGGACTACCGGCATGTGAATGAAATATTTTTTTATTCTTAAAAACAAACGGTAGGGTGCGAAGCCCAAAGCTCGAATTTGTCGTCCAAATATCGCACCGTGAATTTTAGATAATGAAAAAGAGAGCAAACTTGTACCTCGTGTATAAATCTAAACACTTATTACAGTTTCAGTTGTTTATACTTTTTTATTTTTATTTTTTATAAGTGAAAGAAAGAAAAGAAACAAAATAAAATGAAAAAAATTAATAAAAAAAACTATTGAAGAGAATGGCACCGCCGTCCACCACTGGTGCAAGCCGCCGGATTTCCAGGGAACAAAAAGGAAAAAAAAATTTAAAAAAATTAAAAAGATATTAAAAAAAATTCACTAGATTTGTTTGCATGGAAAAGCATTTTAGCAATATCATTTGTTTTAAACAAATTGTTAGAAACAAAGGATCTATGATTTGATTAATAATACAAGTCAGATTGGGTCAGTAGGATGGGGGTCACAAGTATGGGTTGTTAGATTTGTGCACTGCATTTAAAATAGGTCAAAAACAGGGATAAAATGGTCAATATGGATTAAATCACTGTTTAGCCAACCCACTCATTTGAACACTTCGAGATGATGCAAAACCTCTCTTTATGGTTATCATGCAACCCCATTGTTACGTATGTATATACCATAAATATGGATTTATTGGAAATCTTGGACGAAATTCCTATCTTTACAAAGAAAAATGGGAATATAATTTTCAGGGAAGTTACCGGATTCCTAAATGGCAAAATTGATACAAAAAAAAAAAAAAAATGCCGTCGACGGATGGTCCTGGCAAAGTTTCTGGTCCATTTCGGGACAAATCCAAAAGCACAACTTTTCTTTACAATGATGATTGGACGAATCTATGTGGGACTACTTGACTTGACGAGATCAAAATTTCCTTTTCAGATTATGTCAACTATGAGTCCGCCGCTTATCAAGAGTAACACTAGGTCAAGAATCTAAATATCATTTGAACGGGATGTGCTTTGCTTTGGTTCCAGTGGCACTGGGCGTTTGGAAGTCTAGTGGGCCTCCGGTTTAGAGTTGAGCGCCGCACTGTGGCGTGGTGATGAACTCTAACTTTCTTTTCTTTTTTCTTTTTTTTCAAACTTTGAATGAAGGGAAAAAAGTATGTTTAAGGCTTTAAAAAACAAGTATGAATAAAAGCATGTGCGAAATGTAGGCGAACTTCACACGTTTAAATTTAGGAGGTGTAAAAGAACTCATGAGGGGCCACATGAGGTAGATGCCAAACAACTACGTCAACAGTGAAACAATATAAGTAGACAATAAAGTCATGACTGAAAGTTCTGTGGTTTCTCTCAAGAAACATCAGTACCGTTCATCAACTTCATCCAGCAGGGCGAACACACATCACAGAAATCTTTTCAGAGTCGAATCTATTACAATCAACCGTCGAATGCATATCAACATAAAAACTAAAGGGCAATACCCGTAAATAGATAGTAAGTGGCATCTTAGAACCTTGGGCAATGCCCAAGTCAGGTCCTTTCTTGAATGGGAAGCCACGGGAACAATGCTCCGCCAAGGTTTCTAAGAGGACTAACCTGAATCAACAACAAACAAAAAAAGGGCAATAAATGGAACCTAAGATGCAACGAACATTCATGCTTCCGGTAAACCCAACAAAAAAAAAAGGAATTAACCAAAGATAAAAAACACCATCAAAGTGGGAAAGGGATGCGTCGAGTGAGAGTGGAGGCAGTGAGAGATAGAAGCCATAGGGAAAGGAGCGGGGCGTGAGAATGAGGAAACTGAGAGGCGGAGGGAGGGAAAAAAGCGTCAAGCGAGGCCCACTGAGAGGGCTCACATGCGAATTAGGCTTTACCAATTAGTAGGAGAGAGGAGAATGAAAGAGGAGGTGTAACTCGTGAGGGGGGCGAACATGGAAAGAGGAAGCATGAGGCTTGAGCGATCGATTATAACTAGGTGTTGCATTTAAATAATAAAAATAAAAGACAAAAAAATTGTCCGATTACCCCATGAAATCAAGAGAAACCAGATCGAAAATCACTAGTTCCACTTTATGCAATTGAGAGTCAACAGCACTCTCGAAATCACACGCAACATTGGACAGTCGATCCAAAATTCGGCCGTTCTCAATTGGGTGAACCATATTTACTCACCCATAGGAGTGTTTTCCCCATCTAATTTATCATCTTTTTAACTCAAACTCATTAAGGCTTTTCGTCACCAAGGACAGAAATGTTGTATGCATATCACCAAATGGGCCCTAAGGTAGGGGTTTTCATGTGGTCCAATCCCCAACACTAAGGTTAGTAAACCACCCAACGAACGGCTGGTGCCCTAATTTTTTTTTTTAATATAGAAAAGTAACCGTTTCAGAA
>JAGVVM010018586.1:0-11181 GCA_019149425.1 Psidium friedrichsthalianum | reverse complement strand
GTTTACATCCCAGACAGCTAATGCTACTTTCTAACCATCTAGAGATCTTGTGGAAGTTAGAGTTGCTGTCGGTTGAATAGAGTCCAGCCAATACGTGGGATAGGAACGGCGGTAGTTGCAGTCTTTCTCTAAGCCTTTTGAATTGCCCCAGCCAATGTAGTTGCTCCTAGTCCGAATTTAGGAGTAGTTGCCAGTCATGCATTCCTAAGCGAGCCAATATGGTACGGTCCAGAGTAGGTTCCAGCCCTTGAAAATGAAGTTGGAGTCGCTTTCTTTCTTTATGCCTTATGGCGGAAGGATAGATGTTTATGGATATGTGTGTAAGATTGGATCCCTCTTTTCCCATGGTTGGAGTGGAGGGCTTTCTCTTTACCTAGTACAGATTTCTTTTCTTACAACTAGTAGGAGTGCCCTGGATTTATTGAGTCTTTCCTAGTTTCATTCTCACCAGTCTTCGTCCCTGCCCTGAACTTGAAAGCTTTTAAGTCTCTTAGGCAAAACAGGTATGTCAGTCCCTCTTCTCCTTATGTATAGAGATCTAGAGTGCCCGTCTTTCCTCCTTCCATCTTATCTGTAGCAGAAATATTTAAAGCATCTATATATATAAGAAAAATGGAGCATCTGCCTCCTTATCTTCTCACCACTTTATCTTTTTGGCTTTGCTATTGAATGTTCATCCCTCTCCTCGGGAAAATTGGCATAACTTTCTCTTTCCCTCTATAATGAGATCGATAGCCCCGTGGGAACAATCCTTCTTGTTATAAGCATCTTGCAAAGACCCTATGATTTCACAGCTCTTGGCTTGCATTCGATTATTATGAACCAATTCTTTCTCTTTTCGATCCAGTGGAAGTACTCTCCAGTTAAGCGTATCCTGAGCTAGTTTAAGCATATCTCGGTGAGTTCCCACCAGCCCCTTCTCTGTAAGGCATTTTCAATCCTTCTGCCAGAGTGCCAGTTTCAGTTTTCGTTCTAAGCGCATCTAGGTCCATTACTTCTGCCTTGGATCGAGTTGCATTGGTAAGATAAGCTCATGGAGTTGCATTACCAGTGAGGAAGTATCTAGCTTCATTTCTAGGGTAAGCCCCTCTCGATGCGAATTTTGTTACATCCTGTGAGTAAGTTTTTTCACTTTTCATGTGAGAAAGCAAAGGAATTAGCCTCTTGAAGGCAAGCAGGAAGTCAAATGAGCAAGCCTCTTTTCAAGTAAATGAACTCTCCGTCCCTCTTAGTAAAGTTAGCAGGGCTTAATATTTTAGTGAGAGATACCTTATTGCAATACGCGTTGGAGAGACTTTGAGAATTCTCATCAAAGTCAGTTAATCCAGCACTCAACAAGGGAAGGGGGATAGCACCGAGCAACTGGCAAAGTATAAGAAGGGGCTCCTTCGGGCAAGCCAAGCCCTTGGCTACGTCTGAAAGGGTAGATTTGTTTACGGCTCCTCCTGAGAGACAGGATCTCTTGGTTTGTCGACGTCTGAACAAGGGGTCGAAAGCCTCTGTGAAATATTACCTTCTCTTTAGTTCTTTTTTCTAAGAATCCTTCATCTGAAGCCTCATTTGGTCTAGAAAGTCCCCTCAAGACCGGGCTACTTCCTCTTTCTCTTTGGCTCGCATACCTATCTATGCTCAGCACTAACTTGACTTTATGATCAGAAAGTGGATAGCTAATGGGACTGGGCATGACTCTCTTTTAGAGAAAAAAGATCTCAACCTTCCCCAAACAAAGGCCTTTTCTTTTGCGCGACCCTTGCCTCTAGCGCTGTGCGTTAAAGCGGCGCTTCTTTATCTTCGTATTTGGAATTGTAATCTACTTAAGGCTTGAAAAGCCTTGTTCCACAATCTCGGATCAATGCTATCTTCTGTTAGAAATGCATAGAGTCCCTACATACTTAAACAGTGCAAATTGACCTCGATGAAACTTCCTCCTATGCCTTATCGGGCGAACCTTGGGTTATGTTTTGGTGTCAACTTCAAAAAATTATTATCTTATGATGGCCATCAATTGCTCTTTTTCTGGGTGTAGATGGGAATGGCGGGGCCGAGGACATGGACTCGTAAATTGACCCTTAGAGTGCTTGACCCGTGACCTGTCTTGTTGCTCCCTGGGCAAACAGACACTAGATGTTTTCCCAGAAATCGGTAAATTCAGCCTTGTTAGTGCTCTATTCAACCGGCTTTCTTTAGTCGTCCAGGTCTGATCACTTCACATCAACTCAGCAGAAAGCTATATTATCAACTTCGGAGTGGCAAGTATCGGAAAGAAGGGCCCATGGCATAATAATCAGGCATTAGAGTTGGCTCTCAGCCGGTCTCTTTGGTTGGTGTCTTGTCCTTCACACGATGAGTCAGTGTCTCCCAACGCAGCGACAGAAGCGTAACGAGTGGTCCTCTGAACTAAACAGATATACGATGTCTGCTAACCTTTCAGTTATAGGCATACCTATTGCCTGATCAGGTGCATTTCACGCTTCTACGATGGAGCCTCGAAAGATTTTTATCTTAGGATTTGTTGCTTCAATAGTAAGGAACGGGGTCCTTGAGACCCGAGCTCCCCAAAAACGATAGAGGAAGAAGCCATAAGATCCCAAGTTGCATAGATTGAGCAGCTCTTGATGGAATACGCACTGCTAGTGCTAGCCTCTTTCCTGTGCTATCAAGAAAGGGAACCCTTCGATATGAAGATTAGCTTCTACCCCACCCCAGATCTGACTCCGAACCCGCCTTTCCAATCTTCGAGCGAGAGTCCTCAGATCTTTCCCAGGAAGTTCAACAACTGAATCAGAAACGGAATCGGCAACTGAATCAAACTTCAACTTCATTTCCAAGCCCCGCGGAAGGAAGATCAAAATCAAAAAAAGTACGGATGCTTTATTTATCACCAAGTAGAGATGAATACTATCTATATGGTAGCGGCGGGAAATTCTTTAGCGCTGAATCAGGGTATTCAAGAAGAACAGGTTGTTCCAGCTCGATACCGTCAAGAATTCCTAACTATTGCATGGGAACAGGTTAATCTTCGAAGTATTTTTCCTTTCCAATATTTTTCTATTGGAGCTTCTCTCATTCCTTTTATCGAGCATAATGATGCGAATCGAGCTTTAATGAGTTCGAATATGCAACGCCAAGCAGTTCCACTTTCTCGGTCCGAGAAGTGCATTGTTGGAACTGGGTTGGAACGCCAAGCGGCTCTAGATTCAGGGGTTACCGCTATAGCCGAACACGAGGGAAAGATCATTTATACCAATACTGACAAGATTATTTTATTGGGCAATGGAGATACTTTAAGCATTCCATTAGTTATGTATCAACGTTCCAACAAAAATACTTGTATGCATCAAAAACCCCAGGTTCCGCGGGGTAAATGCATTAAAAAAGGACAAATTTTAGCGGATGGTGCCGCTACAGTTGGTGGCGAACTCGCTTTGGGTAAAAATGTATTAGTAGCTTATCTGCCATGGGAAGGTTACAATTTTGAAGATGCAGTACTCATTAGCGAGCGTCTGGTATATGAAGATATTTATACTTCTTTTCACATACGGAAATATGAAATTCAGACTCATGTGACAAGACAAGGACCCGAAAGGATCACTAACGAAATACCGCATCTAGAAGCCCATTTACTCCGCAATTTAGACAAAAATGGAATTGTGATGCTGGGATCTTGGGTAGAGGCGGGCGATGTTTTAGTAGGTAAATGAACTCCCCAGACGGCGAAAGATTCATCGTATGCCCCAGAAGATAGATTATTACGGGCCATACTTGGCATTCAGGTATCCACTTCAAAGGAAACTTGTCTAAAACTACCTATAGGTGGTAGGGGTAGAGTTATTGATGTGAGATGGATCCAGAAAAAAGGGGCTTCTCTTATGAAAGAATAAGAAGTCCCCTTGAGGGAGAACTTCTTTCACGGGACTGCCAGTGATTCGACGTTTGCTTTATCGCACCCCTTCTTTTTTTTTTATAACATATATTCCTTACTTCATCCAAGGATAAACCATTCTGGCCTTCTAGGGAGTAAACATTTTTTCTTATCACTTCACACTTTAAAGAGCTTGCTTTAAAGACTGAACCTGCGAAAAAGAGTTTCCTCACGAAACTAGTTACCGTAACTGCACTCCCGGTTTAGTCTTTCTGATCCCCTTCCCCGTGGGTCTTTCAAAGACCGTATTCTTCCACCGGCATCTAGGATTCGGAAGTCTAACTGACAAGCCTTAGCAGGGCAATAGATTGATGTTCAACGCAATGACTAGTGCATGAGGAATGATTGAACTTTTGCTTCCGCAATGATACGCTAAAGCCCTTAAATCAAGATAAAGAGAAATCTTTTGTTAACACCCTCACTTCCGGAGTGAATGAGTGCTGCAAAGTCTCTTATCTTCCCACGGAATCGAAACCGGACCAAGCTCGCACACAAGCCTGCTACCAACAAAAAAGGAATATGTTGAATTGGGACAGGAAACCATCATAAGCCAGCCAACAAGCCTAACCGTCCCTATGTCATCGGGGTCAGATACCCTGTAGCCTTTCTTCCCTTCACAAGCCAAGGGCAAGATGAACCTATTTCCTCCCCTCCGTCCACGAGTAGATATTTTGTATTTTTTAGTGTAAAACCCAGGAGCAATAGTCAGAGATTCTATTAGTGACTAGCTTGAGTGGTCTTGTTCAACTGCTAACAAGAATAGCTTCTCTTTCGACTGGGAACTGCTTACCTTTGGTGCTTTATATAAATAGGAAAAGATCCCGGAAAAGGGTCAAGGGATAGGCTTGATGCCAGATCCGCTTTTAGGGTTGACTCAGCATAAAAAGAAGTAATTAGTTCGACTAGCTGTTCTCTCTTTCCTGTTCTCCTCCTCCCATTACTGGAACCGACGAAAGGGGAAAGTCTGATTACCTCTTATTCAAGTAGCAAGGCTTAGTCTTCTGTGAGTGAAAGAACCCGGCACAATCTCCTTAGCAAGGGATGAGTTGCCTTCTTCAGATTGAAATTATCTCTGGGAATCATATCCCTAAGCTCTCATTCGAAAGGGTTCAAAACGTATTCTTTCACTACAACGTATTCTCATGCAAAAACGTATTCGTGAACAACTTCTTCGTATTCGTTGCTAAGAAGATTTTGAATCAAATAAGTTGTAGGGACTCATCCAACTAAGCTTAGTCTTTACCTGGGCACCTTGCCTTCTTCCTTATACTTAGCAGTAGGAATTGGATATAGAACGGATAGGCGTTAACAGAGATGGATTGGCTTCGTTGACCTTCTTACTATGGGAATGCTTGAAAAGTCTCTGATTCCAATAAGCTCTTGACCACTCTCAGAGGTAGCTGGGAACAAAAGGAAGAAGCGCTCAAAGCTAAGATCAGCTGCTATTGGACTTCTTTCCTTGGCGAGAAGGGATCGTCTCACACCTGGCAATCTCCTAGGAGAGTTTGCAGTGATTGGCCTTACGAGGGTTTAGAGACTAAAGACGATAGCGGCGGGATTAGGCGGCTATTAAGGAAAAGTTCCTCGCTGCGGAAGAGGTGCGCGTCTTGCCTGGATCGCTATCTTACTAGCAGTAGTGCTTTTTCTATTGGAGCTCCCTTGGGGAAGCTCCAATAGAAAACAGCACTACTGCTAGTAAGATAGCGATCCAGGCAAGACGCGCACCTCTTCCGCAGCGAGGAACTTTTCCTTAATAGCCGCCTAATCCCGCCGCTATCGTCTTTAGTCTCTAAACCCTCGTAAGGCCAATCACTGCAAACTCTCCTAGGAGATTGCCAGGTGTGAGACGATCCCTTCTCGCCAAGGAAAGAAGTCCAATAGCAGCTGATCTTAGCTTTGAGCGCTTCTTCCTTTTGTTCCCAGCTACCTCTGAGAGTGGTCAAGAGCTTATTGGAATCAGAGACTTTTCAAGCATTCCCATAGTAAGAAGGTCAACCGAAGCCAATCCATCTCTGTTAACGCCTATCCGTTCTATATCCAATTCCTACTGCTAAGTATAAGGAAGAAGGCAAGGTGCCCAGGTAAAGACTAAGCTTAGTTGGATGAGTCCCTACAACTTATTTGATTCAAAATCTTCTTAGCAACGAATACGAAGAAGTTGTTCACGAATACGTTTTTGCATGAGAATACGTTGTAGTGAAAGAATACGTTTTGAACCCTTTCGAATGAGAGCTTAGGGATATGATTCCCAGAGATAATTTCAATCTGAAGAAGGCAACTCATCCCTTGCTAAGGAGATTGTGCCGGGTTCTTTCACTCACAGAAGACTAAGCCTTGCTACTTGAATAAGAGGTAATCAGACTTTCCCCTTTCGTCGGTTCCAGTAATGGGAGGGAGGAGAACAGGAAAGAGAGAACAGCTAGTCGAACTAATTACTTCTTTTTATGCTGAGTCAACCCTAAAAGCGGATCTGGCATCAAGCCTATCCCTTGACCCTTTTCCGGGATCTTTTCCTATTTATATAAAGCACCAAAGGTAAGCAGTTCCCAGTCGAAAGAGAAAAGCTATTCTTGTTAGCAGTTGAACAAGACCACTCAAGCTAGTCACTAATAGAATCTCTGACTATTGCTCCTGGGTTTTACACTAAAAAATACAAAATATCTACTCGTGGACGGAGGGGAGGAAATAGGTTCATCTTGCCCTTGGCTTGTGAAGGGAAGAAAGGCTACAGGGTATCTGACCCCGATGACATAGGGACGGTTAGGCTTGTTGGCTGGCTTATGATGGTTTCCTGTCCCAATTCAACATATTCCTTTTTTTGTTGGTAGCAGGCTTGTGTGCGAGCTTGGTCCGGTTTCGATTCCGTGGGAAGATAAGAGACTTTGCAGCACTCATTCACTCCGGAAGTGAGGGTGTTAACAAAAGATTTCTCTTTATCTTGATTTAAGGGCTTTAGCGTATCATTGCGGAAGCAAAAGTTCAATCATTCCTCATGCACTAGTCATTGCGTTGAACATCAATCTATTGCCCTGCTAAGGCTTGTCAGTTAGACTTCCGAATCCTAGATGCCGGTGGAAGAATACGGTCTTTGAAAGACCCACGGGGAAGGGGATCAGAAAGACTAAACCGGGAGTGCAGTTACGGTAACTAGTTTCGTGAGGAAACTCTTTTTCGCAGGTTCAGTCTTTAAAGCAAGCTCTTTAAAGTGTGAAGTGATAAGAAAAAATGTTTACTCCCTAGAAGGCCAGAATGGTTTATCCTTGGATGAAGTAAGGAATATATGTTAAAAAAAAAAAGAAGGGGTGCGATAAAGCAAACGTCGAATCACTGGCAGTCCCGTGAAAGAAGTTCTCCCTCAAGGGGACTTCTTATTCTTTCATAAGAGAAGCCCCTTTTTTCTGGATCCATCTCACATCAATAACTCTACCCCTACCACCTATAGGTAGTTTTAGACAAGTTTCCTTTGAAGTGGATACCTGAATGCCAAGTATGGCCCGTAATAATCTATCTTCTGGGGCATACGATGAATCTTTCGCCGTCTGGGGAGTTCATTTACCTACTAAAACATCGCCCGCCTCTACCCAAGATCCCAGCATCACAATTCCATTTTTGTCTAAATTGCGGAGTAAATGGGCTTCTAGATGCGGTATTTCGTTAGTGATCCTTTCGGGTCCTTGTCTTGTCACATGAGTCTGAATTTCATATTTCCGTATGTGAAAAGAAGTATAAATATCTTCATATACCAGACGCTCGCTAATGAGTACTGCATCTTCAAAATTGTAACCTTCCCATGGCAGATAAGCTACTAATACATTTTTACCCAAAGCGAGTTCGCCACCAACTGTAGCGGCACCATCCGCTAAAATTTGTCTTTTTTAATGCATTTACCCCGCGGAACCTGGGGTTTTTGATGCATACAAGTATTTTTGTTGGAACGTTGATACATAACTAATGGAATGCTTAAAGTATCTCCATTGCCCAATAAAATAATCTTGTCAGTATTGGTATAAATGATCTTTCCCTCGTGTTCGGCTATAGCGGTAACCCCTGAATCTAGAGCCGCTTGGCGTTCCAACCCAGTTCCAACAATGCACTTCTCGGACCGAGAAAGTGGAACTGCTTGGCGTTGCATATTCGAACTCATTAAAGCTCGATTCGCATCATTATGCTCGATAAAAGGAATGAGAGAAGCTCCAATAGAAAAATATTGGAAAGGAAAAATACTTCGAAGATTAACCTGTTCCCATGCAATAGTTAGGAATTCTTGACGGTATCGAGCTGGAACAACCTGTTCTTCTTGAATACCCTGATTCAGCGCTAAAGAATTTCCCGCCGCTACCATATAGATAGTATTCATCTCTACTTGGTGATAAATAAAGCATCCGTACTTTTTTTGATTTTGATCTTCCTTCCGCGGGGCTTGGAAATGAAGTTGAAGTTTGATTCAGTTGCCGATTCCGTTTCTGATTCAGTTGTTGAACTTCCTGGGAAAGATCTGAGGACTCTCGCTCGAAGATTGGAAAGGCGGGTTCGGAGTCAGATCTGGGGTGGGGTAGAAGCTAATCTTCATATCGAAGGGTTCCCTTTCTTGATAGCACAGGAAAGAGGCTAGCACTAGCAGTGCGTATTCCATCAAGAGCTGCTCAATCTATGCAACTTGGGATCTTATGGCTTCTTCCTCTATCGTTTTTGGGGAGCTCGGGTCTCAAGGACCCCGTTCCTTACTATTGAAGCAACAAATCCTAAGATAAAAATCTTTCGAGGCTCCATCGTAGAAGCGTGAAATGCACCTGATCAGGCAATAGGTATGCCTATAACTGAAAGGTTAGCAGACATCGTATATCTGTTTAGTTCAGAGGACCACTCGTTACGCTTCTGTCGCTGCGTTGGGAGACACTGACTCATCGTGTGAAGGACAAGACACCAACCAAAGAGACCGGCTGAGAGCCAACTCTAATGCCTGATTATTATGCCATGGGGCCCTTCTTTCCGATACTTGCCACTCCGAAGTTGATAATATAGCTTTCTGCTGAGTTGATGTGAAGTGATCAGACCTGGACGACTAAAGAAAGCCGGTTGAATAGAGCACTAACAAGGCTGAATTTACCGATTTCTGGGAAAACATCTAGTGTCTGTTTGCCCAGGGAGCAACAAGACAGGTCACGGGTCAAGCACTCTAAGGGTCAATTTACGAGTCCATGTCCTCGGCCCCGCCATTCCCATCTACACCCAGAAAAAGAGCAATTGATGGCCATCATAAGATAATAATTTTTTGAAGTTGACACCAAAACATAACCCAAGGGTTCGCCCGATAAGGCATAGGAGGAAGTTTCATCGAGGTCAATTTGCACTGTTTAAGTATGTAGGGACTCTATGCATTTCTAACAGAAGATAGCATTGATCCGAGATTGTGGAACAAGGCTTTTCAAGCCTTAAGTAGATTACAATTCCAAATACGAAGATAAAGAAGCGCCGCTTTAACGCACAGCGCTAGAGGCAAGGGTCGCGCAAAAGAAAAGGCCTTTGTTTGGGGAAGGTTGAGATCTTTTTTCTCTAAAAGAGAGTCATGCCCAGTCCCATTAGCTATCCACTTTCTGATCATAAAGTCAAGTTAGTGCTGAGCATAGATAGGTATGCGAGCCAAAGAGAAAGAGGAAGTAGCCCGGTCTTGAGGGGACTTTCTAGACCAAATGAGGCTTCAGATGAAGGATTCTTAGAAAAAAGAACTAAAGAGAGAAGGTAATATTTCACAGAGGCTTTCGACCCCTTGTTCAGACGTCGACAAACCAAGAGATCCTGTCTCTCAGGAGGAGCCGTAAACAAATCTACCCTTTCAGACGTAGCCAAGGGCTTGGCTTGCCCGAAGGAGCCCCTTCTTATACTTTGCCAGTTGCTCGGTGCTATCCCCCTTCCCTTGTTGAGTGCTGGATTAACTGACTTTGATGAGAATTCTCAAAGTCTCTCCAACGCGTATTGCAATAAGGTATCTCTCACTAAAATATTAAGCCCTGCTAACTTTACTAAGAGGGACGGAGAGTTCATTTACTTGAAAAAGAGGCTTGCTCATTTGACTTCCTGCTTGCCTTCAAGAGGCTAATTCCTTTGCTTTCTCACATGAAAAGTGAAAAAACTTACTCACAGGATGTAACAAAATTCGCATCGAGAGGGGCTTACCCTAGAAATGAAGCTAGATACTTCCTCACTGGTAATGCAACTCCATGAGCTTATCTTACCAATGCAACTCGATCCAAGGCAGAAGTAATGGACCTAGATGCGCTTAGAACGAAAACTGAAACTGGCACTCTGGCAGAAGGATTGAAAATGCCTTACAGAGAAGGGGCTGGTGGGGAACTCACCGAGATATGCTTAAACTAGCTCAGGATACGCTTAACTGGAGAGTACTTCCACTGGATCGAAAAGAGAAAGAATTGGTTCATAATAATCGAATGCAAGCCAAGAGCTGTGAAATCATAGGGTCTTTGCAAGATGCTTATAACAAGAAGGATTGTTCCCAACGGGGCTATCGATCTCATTATAGAGGGAAAGAGAAAGTTATGCCAATTTTCCCGAGGAGAGGGATGAACATTCAATAGCAAAGCCAAAAAGATAAAGTGGTGAGAAGATAAGGAGGCAGATGCTCCATTTTTCTTATATATATAAGATGCTTTAAATATTTCTGCTACAGATAAGATGGAAGGAGGAAAGACGGGCACTCTAGATCTCTATACATAAGGAGAAGAGGGACTGACATACCTGTTTTGCCTAAGAGACTTAAAAGCTTTCAAGTTCAAGGGCAGGGACGAAGACTGGTGAGAATGAAACTAGGAAAGACTCAATAAATCCAGGGCACTCCTACTAGTTGTAAGAAAAGAAATCTGTACTAGGTAAAGAGAAAGCCCTCCACTCCAACCATGGGAAAAGAGGGATCCAATCTTACACACATATCCATAAACATCTATCCTTCCGCCATAAGGCATAAAGAAAGAAAGCGACTCCAACTTCATTTTCAAGGGCTGGAACCTACTCTGGACCGTACCATATTGGCTCGCTTAGGAATGCATGACTGGCAACTACTCCTAAATTCGGACTAGGAGCAACTACATTGGCTGGGGGCAATTCAAAAAGGCTTAGAGAAAGACTGCAACTACCGCCGTTCCTATCCCACGTATTGGCTGGACTCTATTCAACCGACAGCAACTCTAACTTCCACAAGATCTCTAGATGGTTAGAAAGTAGCATTAGCTGTCTGGGATGTAACA
>JAGVVM010018585.1:0-12536 GCA_019149425.1 Psidium friedrichsthalianum | reverse complement strand
AACAGTCGTTCGCAGTTTGCTCGAGGATCATTGAAACGGGAACACTTTATCAATTTGGGTTCTTTGTCTCCGAAAATAACATTGGTTATCTCCTCACCCAGAAAATTTTATTACCTTTATGGCCATCTTTTTGGCTTTCCATGTGAACAAAGACATTTCGTTTTATGCTTGTCACAATTTCGCTCGAGGATCATCGCCGAAAGTAACACTTATTGATTTGGTTTCTCTGTCTCCGAAAGGAAACATTGGCTGCCTCCCTTCCCAAACGCCCATGTTACTGTAAAATTTATATTTTCTTTATGGCATCTTTTTTGGGTTTGCCACCATGTTAACAAAGATATCTCGTTTTATATCTCCATTATACTGAATAACTAGAGAGGACCCATCCGTTGCAATTGTACAATTTGATCTATATGTACTGATAAGTAAAAGAAAAATATATATGGATAGTCATCATTAAAAATTATTGTCTTATCTCTCTTTTCCCGAAGCGCGGGAGAAAAACGAGACAGCCAATAAATACAGGCACTCGTTGTCTCCAGCAGATAGATTTATCTTCTGCAAATGCCAAATTTAATGACTCCAGAGTCATTGCAACCCGTTTACAAATTGCCAAATTAAATCATTATGGCATATAGCTCTAGTTTAAGAGTATATAAAGATAAAATAATTGAGTCTCGATTTCTCTTTCTCTCTTTTATTCTTTATTTCTTGTCTTGATGTAGCTTCACGGATTTCCATTACGAACGGTTATAGTCTTCTTTGACCTGCCAACATAAAATCTTCACTCTTTATCAACTTGATTTAACAACATGCGTGACACTCAAGTGTAAGTATCTTAATCTTGCATAATAATGGCAATACAAACTAGGAAGACATGTACTAATTTAAACTTCTACAAAAATTATTTGCCTAGTAGCGTAGTTAAATACCACCGGAATGTTCTGACAAAAGTATTAATCATATAATAGTCTACTTTCTGTAATTACTCGATTAATATCTATTGCAACGAACTTTCTCGAGACATTACTATTGCATAAACCCAAGGAGAGCATCCAAGCTCCTCAAGGAGCAGGGAATTTTACCAAGGTGGGAAGCGAGACGGTCATTATTTAAAGCGACGAAGTTAAACCAGGGGTGACACTCTCTAGGGCATTGTGATTACGAAATAGCCTAGAGATCATTGCCAACTTGAGATAGATTCGCTTGTCTCCAACAGAGTGGGCTGCAAACCTCTAGAATTTTATTATGTCGATCCAAGGCCGACCCCCGCAACCCCCCCAATCTGTATCATATTAATTTTTTCTGTGATAGGAGGTAAATACCAGAAATTCTTATGAAACGCTTCCGGCTTCCCATCAAGCGTTTTAAGGTATGCTCGGGTTCCCACAACTTTTATAGGGAAAGACAGAGAATGTGCAACATTGATAAAGTTTAAGATATAATATTCAAATGTCAGAAAAGTATGAAACATTAATTTTCACATTTATGTCAACATTTCAGAGTTGTGGATTTAAAAAATTTTAAAGAGAGTGAGTACAATTTAAATTAAGTAAGAATTAGAAAGTAAAAACTAATCTGAGCAAGCTTTAAGGCAAATAGAGTTGATTCTTTTTCGCACGGCACGGAGTACTTGAAGAAGGGCAGCGCGGTTACGTGGATAGATTGAATGATAACGGACAAAATTCTCCATTAAAGCGAAATTCCTGGTTCTCGAAGAACTGCGTGCTGCTTTCAGAACCAACTGTAATTTTTTTATCCGGTATTTGAGTGAGCCTTCTTTCCTTTTCATCTTCTTTGGTAAAGAGAGATCGCGGCGTCCTGAAAGGGAAGCGGTTTGGCCCGCGGGTCTCAACTTCTGGTTGCGGTTGCGGCAAGGCGTGAGATTCTGATTGAAAAGGGCAGTCTTTGAGCCGTAGGGCGGAGCTTCGAGGCGAGTGTACGGCTGCTCGGACGGGTTGCGAGTCATGCCCTCTTTGTCGCTCCGCGTGCCATCCTACGGTTCTAAGCTAGTCCTACGGCATGCATCTTTGGCAATGACATGTCTCCCTCGTAGATAAGAAGGATATTGAAGAATATTGTCCTTTATCTCTCTTTTTCCCCCAAAGAAGTAGATATATTATCTTTTTTTTTTGGAAATCCGTGCTGGCTGTTCTGAAAATTGAAACTACTACATAAATTCAAGTTTTAGCATTTAAAAAAAAACTCTAATAAATTTTATTGGACAATAATTGATTGCAGCAAAAGCACATCATTGCATATACGTCCAGATAATTTCATTACATTGAAATTTGGAATAGAAGATGAAACCTGAGACAGGCCCTATTTCTATCCCTTCCCCGCGCCCCACAAGATTACCATTCTTAAACTGAATGAACGATTCTTTCATTGCTTTATTTTCCTACACCTTAGAATACATCATTCCCATAGCGTTCATCCCTGCTTGGGTGAGGTAACGAGTCTCCATCAATAATCAACTTCACTCGCTCCTTTATTTTATTTGGTTGCGACGACGGCGTCAACCAAAAGCTTCATATTATGATGCAATTTGGCTGCCATGAGCAGCTTAATTTAGGTTGCTAGTCTCACGGCCCGTAGGGCTAGCCGGCGGACGCGGGCGAGGGCAATGGTGATGGGGAGTACACCTTGCCAGGGATGATGGCAGTCGGCACGGTGCATCTTGGGCCCATGTTGCGCGCACGGCGGCACTTTCTCTATCGGTCTGCTTACGTTACCAGGGTGAAGTTTCAATTTTACTTCTTCAGCCAATACAAGGAGATTTTTCAGATGAGAGAGAGAGAGAGAGAGAGAGAGATCACCTTCTGAAGGAGTGCTCGAGCTGCTTCGGTGGAAGGCAGGAAGAGAAGAGACAAAGGAGGTCAAGAGAGCGAAAACAAGAAGAAAGACCTTCCCATGGCCACTATCAACGTTGGAGAGTTATTTTTGTAGTTTTGGCTTGGCATTTTTTGCTTCCATCAGGTGGTTATTTATATGTAGTAAAGGTCATAAACTAGAATTTGATTATGTTAATTTTTCCTATGCTTGATATGAACCTAACAAGTTATTTCAATTAAAATTACTGGCCCAGAAAGGGATAGAAAAGAGAAATTTAAGGAGATTTATATAGCGCGTAACGATTTCTGATAGAACTATAATACAAATAAAAGTTCATCATTATTATAGGAAAATGTTTAAAAATTTCTAAATTCATTATATAGCGGCCAGTCCAATCATAAAATTTTTTAATTATGTAAATTTAGTCCTAAAATTTTTTATTGCGTCAATTTAATTTTATTTTTTTTATAATTTATCAATGTAGTTTATATTAAATTTATAATTAAATAGGCCTAATCGAAATATTTATGATTAAATTAATAATTATCAAAAATTTAAAATTAAATTAATAATATTAAAAGAGGGTAGGGTTGAATTGGCTGTCGTTTGGAGCAATCCTCGTTATCACATGCGGCGTAAAGACCTCGTTGGCCGGCAGGTTGACTAACCATGCCATTAGCAGCATCATCTTATGAGGTGTGAAGACCTCGTTGGCTGGCATGTTGACTCCAAGTCGTTGCAGAGTCAATAAAGAAGGATAAAGTTCTAAAATCTCAATACAATGTAGGCCACATGTTTCCATTATCAGATAGATATGTACATCACATCATCTGCAAATGCCAACTTAGTTGTGGCAATCTGTTTTCACGGGTGACACCGAGCTCTGTTGAGGGTTTGGATATACTTCTCTCGATGAAAGGCACGAAAACTTCGACGTGACGACGTCCTAGAACGTCATAAGACTTTTTGCAGTTTGAATCCAATTTTTTTTCTGTTGATAGTTTGAATTCGGGCTCACCAATAGCTACTGTACCGCCTATATATGATTTTTTTTTTATCTTTTATATTAAAGAATTGTGACTCAGTGACTGGTGGCCACGTTAACTTTGCGCTTAGTTCCTTTCACGAGAGGTCCTGAGTTCGAAATTTCATGGTGCCAGTGTCTTATCTGAGATTGTAGTGGTGGGGTTTGCAGTTGCCCCCGAGGACTAGTCGTGCTTCACCGCTAGATTTGAGCGCAATCTCGCCAGCCCGCGCGGACACCTTGGTTATAAAAAAAAAATAATTTTGACAAAAATAGTGAAAAATGTTAATTATAGTAAAATCCTTTATCGGATATAACTCTAATCCAAGAGTGAATGTGGATAATCTTGTATTTGATTTATCGTTCTTGCTATTACTTTCTAGGAAAAATTGTCAAAAAAGTCCCAAACCTATTGCATTTTTGCCAATTTAGTTCTAAACCTTTTAATTTTGCCAATTAAGTCATAAATCTTTTTTTTGCCACCGATTCAGTCCTAAACCTTTTAAAATTGTGTCAATTTAGTCTATCCGGCGAATTTTCGCCGGTCGGCGGTGATGTGGAACTGATCGGTGCTGATGAGGCATTTTTTTTTATAATATTTTGATATTTTTTAAATTTTTTATTTCTTGCATTTTTTTCATTTATTTTTTTTTATTTTGTTTGTTCATCTTCTCTCTTGTTTGTTCATCTTCTTCCCGATGAACATAGGACATAATGATCAGAGAGTCGAGAGAAAAAAAAGAGAGATGACATTGGCTACTTTCTCTAGCCGACTAAGAGCCCACGACAAGTCGAACCTCTCCGGCCACTGGTGCCATCGTCGGTTGCCTCGCGATCCCAGATCTGGCTCGGCCGACCCATCCATTAGTAGGCAAGGTAGACCTTGCCCAGCCATGATGCCTAAGGACGGCGACGAAGCTTGAGGTCCAATCCGCGACGCTGTTCGAGAGGGAATCAAGGAGTCCGATTAGAGATTGTAGAATGGCCGCGGGGGTTGGACCTCGTCAAGCCAGATCTGGGCTTAGCCAAACTCTCTCGGCGGCGGCACCCGTGGCTGACGAGGTTCGCCAGCCTAGATCTAGGCAAGATCAGCCTCACTACAGCTCGATCGAGCCTCGTTTGGCCATGGCGATTGACCAAAGGCTCCTCCTTCCCCAAATTTTGGGTTGGCGAGGCGAGCCTCGCTTGACCATCGCGAGGCTCGGGCCTCGCTTGGCCATGGCGAGGCCAGCGAGCCTAGTCCGTTGCTGGAGTGGAGAAGAAGATGACAGAGGCAAAGGACGATGATAGAAGTAGAGGAAGAAGATGGTAGGAGAAAAAAGGAAAAAAAGAAAAAGAAAAGAAAAGAATATTTTAAAAAAAATTAAAAATTATTAAAATATTAAGTCGCCGGCCGGCCGACGTCCATCTCAACACGGGTTAGATCCACATTAGAATCGGCTGGCGAAAATTCACCGGATAGACTGAATTGACATAATTTCAAAAGGTTTAGATTGAATCGGAAGAAAAAAAGGTTTAGGAACTAAATTGGGTCAAATACAAAAGGTTTAGGATTGAATTGGCAAAATAAAAGGTGTAGGACTGAATTGGCAAAAGTGTAATAGGTTTAGGATTTTTTGACAATTTTCCTACTTTCTATTTCATTGTGTTTGGGCGCCTAATTCTAATAAGCCCAAGTCGGTCAGTCTTCTTTTGCCCCAGATAGGAAAATCTTCAATCGTGATCTATTCGAGTGTGATGCACAGAGCTTTGATGCTAAGAATTGCAATCTTGGATAGTACTCACTAAAGCTTCTACATGAAATTATTTACCTAGTAGTGTAGTAAAAAACCACTGGAAATTGAGACAACAATAGCCTACCTCCTTTAATACTCGATTCAAGTTTATCGGGACATGTCGAAAAGTAACTCCAAGAGAACTCTCTCGGAACGTAAGCCCAAGGAGGTATCTAGACAGGATCGGGATCGCCTGCCCTGGAGAAATCAGGGCAGGGGTGACCTAGTTTCAATCTCGGCCGTCCATTCTCATCGGACGGCCGAGATTTCGCCACGTGGATCGGAGAAGCTCTCCAAAAATTTGCGCGCGGGGTTTGGATTGCTGTAGCAATACTGTAGCGGTTTTTGAAATTTTATTTTATTTTTTATCTTCAGATCTCTGATTTTTCTCTCTCCTCTCTGACTTTTTTCTCTCTCTCTCTCCCCGACGCCTCTCTCTCTCCCCTTCGCCCCAACGCCGAGCAACGTCGACCTCCCCTCCCCCGACGACGACCTCTCCTATCGGCGTCCCCCAACCCGAACCCGACGCCTCTCTCTCTCCCTTCGTCCCGAAGCCAAGCGAGGTCCGACCTCCCCTCCCCCGACGACGACCTCTCCTATCGGCGGAGGACCCGCCGGCTCGAAGGTGCGGATGTTTTCGGCTCTCGATCGTGTCGTGATTGATCTCTGTAATGTCGAATAACTTGTGCTATTAATGGGTCGTGGTCACTTTTGTGAAAATGTCGAAGCTAGCGTTTCTTGCTTTTTATATTCTGCTGCTCGAACATAAACTGGGGAAGATGCTTGCTGCTCAGTGTCGTCGTATGTTGGTTTTTAGGTTCTGCTCGCCTGTTTTGTCCCATTAGTTAATTAAGCCGACGAACTTTTCGTTCTTTTTTTTTTTGTAATTAAGTCATCAGTTGAGAATACGGGACTTAAGAATCGAGTGGTAATGCTAAAGGGGGTTAAAATTTTGACTTTTGCGCAAGCACAGCGACGGAGTTCAGTCAGATCATGCTCGCGCGACAGAGTAAACCGCTTATCCTGCTACAGGTTTTGATTCTTAATGAATATGAGAGGATTCAAGGGCAATGCAAGGTAGTTTACCTGGACAGCTCGTTTGCCTTCTTAGTCGCTCTAACAGACCCTTTACATACATATTTCAGTTTCTGCAGAAGGGCATGTTTCTCTGTTCGACATTTCTGTCAGGGTTTTTATATAGGAAGCTTCAAGGGCAATGCAAGGTAGTTTAGTTAAGAGATTGGCAGTTTCATTTGTTTAACGTCGTTTCGTGTTTTATTCTGTACAAGCTTTACTAACAATGCAAGGTAGTTTAGCTAAGAGATTGGGAGTTTCGTGAGTTCAATGTTAATTCATATTTTATCCCCAAAGAAGAGCTTATATGTGAATATTTGGAACAGGTGGGTAGAAATTGGCTTTGAGGAAAGTCGCCCAGTATCGTCCTTATCCTAAAGGATATCTGGCTCCTAATGTTTCTCTTGAATTCTTACACTTGTGTGGTTTGTGTCTAGGTTTTAATGCTGCTGTTGCTGGTTGTTTTTTTTGCTGTGGAGTCTTTCTTGTGGCCCTCCCCAGCAGATTCATCCACCTCACTTACAAATAACACCTCTATGGTTATCCTCAGTGCTGTTATAGCTTCGACGTGTGCGACTAATTGGGGGCGTGTGATTGTGCGTGTTTGTGTTAGGGTGCTCGCTTTACATTAGGAACGTATTCTTCCTAGTCTGTCTCTGACTAGATTTATCTCAAAAAGCATAAGCGAGCACCCTAAAAGCTGCTGCAAGCTAAATATAGGTTTGTTACAGTGCATTTTATAGCTAAGGGGAGAAATGGAATTTGAATATCTAACTTCCGCATTTGAGCGATCACATGAATTCCTGTAGATGCTCTCAAACTTCAGCCATTACAGTAGAACTTAGGAGTTATTTTGCTGCTGAGGCATAACGACATGAACGTTCGTCTTGAAAGACCCAAAGATTCCAAATACATAAATTGTTATCCATTCATCGCCATTTAAACAGCGCTTGCAACTAGAGATGTCTTGTTGTCGTTTTTTTTCCACTTGTTTTTTGGGCTTATTCTTTCTCTTCTTATTTTTATAGGTTCCCAGGGTTATTGGTCTGTTGCATTTTTTCAGCAGGTCGCTTCATTGGGAAACAACATCGCTATTCAAATTGCTGCCGGCAGTAGCCTCAAGGTTAGACAAGCTTTCCAAGCCTCTCCGTGAAAAACATGAATTCCTCTGGGATTGTGAAGCAACAATTGAAGAAGGCATTAATTATATTTTCTTGATGACCCTTCCTGTATTGTGGCCATTCATTAGAGGGTTATGTTAGATTTGGAGCTACCTTCATTAGCACTGCTTACTTTGTAAGGACGCAAAGTAATGTCTTTATTTTGTTTTCGCATGATAATATATTTATGTCAGCTCTCATATTTATGTCTGCTCTGCACGCTATAGTATATTGTTGACTGCAAAAACTCTTCTTCATACAAGTGTCTTTCATGCTGCCATGTTCTGTGGTAAAGTGAATGTTAATGGCCATTGGTATTGTGTTATTTTAGGTTTGTTGAAATGCCGAAGGAATATTATGTTGTTTTCAATGGCCGTAATATCGGCATATACGATAGTTGGCCTGAAACTAAAGTCCAAGTAAGTGGTTTTAGTCATGCCAATTACAAAGGATATAACAATTGGGAAGCTGCAAAAGAGGCGTACTTGAATTTTTTCAATATGACGGAGTTGCCAACGACAATTCATTTGCCTACACGATTTCGACCCAATAATGAACATGTGAGGCAGGTATGGTAGTTTACTTACTTTTGTAAGGAGACATTTCAAGTTTTTCATGGTTTAGGACACTTAAAGTTTTCAATGGTTTAGGGATGTAAAAATTATCTGATTTCTCATTATGTTAAATCAGGACTATGCTTGTCCCAGTGGATGTACCCGCATAATTAGAGATCTGGAAATGGAGCTCGAAGAAACTCGAAGGGAACTCGAACAAACCCGAAGGGAGCTCGAACATAGTCAAGGGGCACTTCGATTGACAGTGCAGGAGCTACAGAATGTAAGGGAGGTCAATGACAACTTTCGTAGTATGATTAGTGGCTTCGAAAATGTTAACATCAATTAGTTTTTAAGTCGTACTTCCATGTCATGTCTATGTCCTTCTATAGTAGAGAAATGACGAATCTCGTAATGTAAATACTTCATTGGAATTATACTTGTTCGAAAAAATTAAAGCAGTGTATTGGAATTATTCTCCCTCGTTGTTTGTTAGATCCAACTCAATAGAAGTAGTTGATTAGTGGGGATGTTCGCCTTGTCGGGATCAGGAGCCATCGTTGACGTCACTGTTTTCCTTCCCCACACGTATGCTTCAAGACCCCTCACTCTGAGACTTATGTCATATTCGGGGAGGCAAAGATTGAAGACTTGAGCTCACAACTGCAGACACAAGCTGCCCAGCAGTTCAGGATGCCTGCCCACACGTATGGGGACATTGTTGGTGATGAGATTTGAGAAGTGTTTAGGTTACTTGAGTTGGATTATCTGCAGCATTTTGTTTGGTTTCTATATCGGCCCCTTTATTCTTGAACTTGTGGAAGAGAAATTACAACAAGGGCATTTTGCCAACAATCCACTTAGTATATTGTGAACATGGCGTACCTTAAGCCTTCTTCAGTTTCTTTTTATGGGTGAAACAGTAGAAATTTTCTGGCAATTTAGCCTTTCCTGATGCTCATGAAATTCTCCTGATTTCAGTAATGTTGGCATAGGTTGTCCTTGTGCATGTATGAATCAATATGACGATAGGATGGAGCATTTGATCTACTGGCCAAAAAATTCTAATGGGCATAAGGCAAAAACATTAACTGGCAAAAAAAAAAAAGTCCAAAGGACCGCAAAACATCCATTTCAGAAGGCAAGAACATTGATCGGGAAAAAAAAAAAACAGGGCACCACTAAAGAACTAATCGCATGAGAATTCAATGCTCAGAAGTTCGAACCCGACAAAAATCATAGTACTCAACAACAACTATGGATTAAATTGCAGGTCAATCTATTACCAGATCAGAATCATTAGAATAACAAAGTCAGAATTTGACCACTGTCAATCTATGTACAATGGGATGTCAATGTCTGGTAATCAGAAACAAATATAAACTAGTTTCCAATCCTCGAATCAGGCGTAGAACCAATTTAAATGCTCATGTTCGTATACAAGATATCGACCAATTTATGTGCATTCTTCAGCTAAGTTAATCATCTTTTAAGAGCTGATGGCAAATCCTCCGGTCTTGAGACTCACGCATTTGGAGGTCCATTTGCTGAAAAATGTGATTTGATTCCATGATCGATGGCAAGCGAACTCATCATTCTCCAACATCTTCAAAGTAAGCAGCAGGTATCTCCAACGGTATGCTGCATGATACATTTAGGAAGAGAATGATTGAAACTGCAACAAATCGTCTAATGAGAAGAGGATGTTTGAAAAACACTACCAAAACCTCACCTAAAAGAGAAAAATCATGAAAGAAAAATCATGAAAGAAAAATGCAGAAAGGAATAAGAAACATGTCTTTGTCATGAAACAAGAGCAAATGATTCAAACATATTACCGGTGCTGCGTGGATTGCTTCCCGAACTGCTTTGTCATTTAACCAAGCGGTTGCAAAATCATCATTCTGCAAACTCACAACTGAGAATGTTATGGTACGTAATAGAATACTAGATAATGTTGGAGACCTGTAAAATGAGCAAGAGCACTTCATTGTAATCCTCACAAAACAATGAGTTACAAATTATACTACGCCGACCTCCCAAGTGGCATTTCATCGAGCGATTTGTTTATGGTCAAGATCATCTGCTTCATAAATTCATATCTCTGAATAGTTTGTGACCCCTTCACTGCTATCTTCACAAACTCGGGACACACCTCTCTATATCTATCAGTAGCATCCATGTCACCATTACCCTGAAAGAATATGTACAAGTTATTAGAAGTTTACCAATAAATGAGAACAGTAAATTGACTAAAAAAAGAGTATAAGAAAGTTCATACCGGAGAATCTAAAACCATGCTTCTCTAGTATTCCATCTCTTGCCTTCACGTTGTCCACCTCTTCAATATGTAAGCATTGGGAATTAACTTTATACCAAGTTATCAAGCACCTTTAACGCATGGCAACATAAGATCCCAACGGTCTCAAAATGAATCTGCATGCACAATTCACCACTTATTACTTAGGCCACCAGTGACCTTGTACTCTTGTTCATGTACCATATGAACCAATCACTATTCACGCAAGACGCCCATCTCATTACGTTCCTTGGTAATCAATGATAAAGTTTTCATCCATTCTGTCTGAAAATTTCAAATATCGCAGGTGTATAGACCTTACTTGCTTGCTGCAACATAGGTGATGTCTGACACAAAATCGTCGGCAATTTCTCTCTACCATTAAACTCAGCTTGTAACTCTTTGTACCGCTTATCAAGCACCCACCTTATCAAATCTCTTGAAAAATCCATCTAGATTCATGTTACATCTAAGATGATCTTTCAATCGCCATTTAAAACTTTCACTCAACTGTGTGCTACGTATCCCCAAGGTCACTGTAGATTTCATATAACATCTAGCCCACTTCTCTTTCAGCTTATAAAGATTTTGCAGCCAAGAATTGTCAGTAGCTTCATATGTTGAAAGTAATGATTCCCAAGCATCTTCAAAATTTTTGATCTACATATTCATACACAAGCTTCTTCAAATTAGTCAAAAAATTAGATCCATTCTTCATTAAATCACTGTTTTGGGCAATATTTTTAATGCATTTGCATTAGATGCCATGTACACAATCCATGCCTTGACTCGGGAATCACCTCTTGTAATGCTTTCGACATTGCTGCATCTTGATCAGAAAAATTGTTGCAGGCCTCTTATATTTGTGTGCCCCCAAGAATGTTTCGAAAAGCCATTTGAAGGAATCTGCAGTTTCATCATATAAAAGTGCAGCCCAAAAATGACAAGCTCTCTATGGTGATTAAATCCAATGAATACACCAAGTGGCCTATACTCTTTATTGGTTGAAAATGTGGTGTCAAATGTCACAACATCACCAAAAAGGGCATAATCATAATCATCCTAGAATCTGCCCAAAATATATTTGTTATTTGCTCATTACTATCTAACTGAACAGCATGGAAGAAAGACGTGTCTAAGATCTGTCGTTTTTTCGAAGTACGTCAATAACTTCCTGCCTCTCCAAAGGCCATGTCTCTCCCTCGTTTGTGCGAAGGATAGTTTTTTACATCAACCCTAGTGTACCCAACATTTTCTCTTCCCCCAACCTGTACACTAGATAAGTCATGCTGGCTGTCTTGTGTCAGGCCTGCATTGTCAGCCAATATATTTGCTCGGGCTTGGACATCGCTTATTTGCCTATGTGACCGTATCAAAGTGAGTACACTCTGCATAGTGGAGTGGATGGGAATGTCTTGATTCAAAAATCATACACACATATTTACGCTCCCTCATCGCTGTTTTTTGGGAATTAATTTAATTCTCATTCGGGCCTGGCAATCCATCCTCGTTTCAGGCCTAGGCTGTTTTACTAATTCCATACGTTTATCTTTTTGTCGATGTCCTCTTTTGCACAACAAAAGCGTGTAGAAGTTATAGAACATCTTGACTTTGTTACTACCCTCCTACGTACACCAAAACCATTTTGAATGCATATGTCTTCCAAAACTCCCATGCCTCATCTACATCATTAAATTCCATACCCATTTGTGGTGTCCAGTCATTATAGCTGATGAAATTCATACATAAAATAGTGGACAAAGTGGGATCATTAGCCGATAAACTTTAAAAACAACAATAAACAAACAAAAACAC
>JAGVVM010018584.1:0-14250 GCA_019149425.1 Psidium friedrichsthalianum | reverse complement strand
ATGAGGATCTAAGGGAAGAAGTTTCACGGGTAAAGAGTTCATGGATCTTTCCCTCGAAGCAAACTGAAATCTGGAAAGACCTGGAGGATTGTGTTTTCTCGAGCAGAACCTAGGCACAAGCAAGAAATTGTAAGAATGCTGAAGGAGATGGGGCAGGTTGTTGCAATGACTGGTGATGGTGTGAATGATGCACCTGCACTTAAACTTGCTGATATTGGTATTGCCATGGGCATAACAGGAACAGAGGTCAGCTCGGAAGATTTTAAATTTGCCTAATTATTTACCTGTGGCCTTTTTAAGATAAAATTACAAAACACATTGCCTTTTGAAGGGTGCTTTAGGACAGCAGTTGCTTTTCACCGAAATGTCAATATCCTTGTGTTTTCCTCGAAGTCCTCCAATACCCTGGGCTAAAGAAATGTTGTTTTCAAGCAAAGGAGAAGATGACATAATTATCCTACATGTGGGCTTGCAGGTGGCGAAGAAGCTTCAGATATGATTTTGGCAGATGATAATTTTAGTACCATAGTATCGGCAGTGGCAGAAGTCGCTCTATCTACAATAACATGAAGGCTTTTATTCGGTGAGTATCTTTGCTATTAGACGTGTAGTCCATCTTTCTTCTGCTATGTGGATAGAAATGAAGGTCTCGCTTGTTCTTCAATGTGCAGTTATATGATTTCATCAAATGTTGGCGAGGTAATTTCCATTTTCTTGACTGCTGCATTGGGTATACCAGAATGTATGATACCTGTGCAGCTTCTTATGGGTAAATTTGGTTACCGATGGCCCGCCTGCTACAGCTCTTGGTTTTAACCCTGCTGATGTTGATATCATGCGGAAGCCGCCCAGAAAAAGTGACGATGCATTGATCACGTCTTGGGTTCTCTTACGCTACTTGGTCAGTACAGTTCAATACTATTTTACCTACCGTTGAATCTATATTCCTTCTACTGATTATCATCTTATTTCATGTACTGTTACTTTCAGTTTTCACGAGTTGACTAACTATATTTTAACTGTAACTGCAATTATCGCCGAAGCACAAAACCGGTCAATCCTCTTTTTAATTGGTATGGCACCTTGTGATAATTAGAGGTGACCTACCACCACCATGTGTCAAAGGTAAAATGGAATATTACATTTTATGGTAGTTTACACTCAACACTCTATGCTTAAATCTTTACAGGTGATTGGCACGTATGTGGGCATGGCAACCGTTGGCATCTTCATCCTGTGGTATACTCAGCCATCTTTTCTGGGTATCAATCTGTCGGTGATGGCCATACACTAATTGAACTCTCCCAGCTTCGCAACTGGGGAGAGTGCTCCTCATGGTCAAAATTTTACCGTGACTCCTTTCACGGTGAGTGGGGGACAGACAATCGCCTTTGTCAATCCTTGTGATTACTTCACGGTTGGTAAAGTGAAAGCCATGACTCTATCACTCTCTGTCTTGGTGGCAATTGAGATGTTCAATTCCCTAAAACGCCTTGTCGGAGGACAACAGCTTACTCACAATGCCTCCTTGGAAAAACCCTTGGCTTTTGATGGCCATGTCGATCTCTTTTGGGCTTCACTGTCTTATTCTCTATGTTCCACTCCTCGCCGATGTGTTTGGAATTGTTCCTTTGAGTTTGAGTGAGTGGTTGCTGGTCATATTGCTTTCTGCGCCAGTAGTCCTCATTGATGAGGTTCTTAAGTTAGTGGGAAGGAGTCGAAGATGGAGAACAAAAGAGAAGACTGCATAATCCAGCTTACTAGACAGTGTCACGATAGGAATGACGATTGTACTAACTCATTTGGAGCTTTTAAACAGTTCGTGTGAATTAAGATTCGTTTATTTCTTACATCAAAAGTGAAAGAGATCAATCTGTCCGTTAATGAAAGAGACGAAATATCTGGAAATGTTTGTTTCCACTGTGTTGTTTTGGCAGCTCAGTATCCCTTCTTGCCTAGCCTTGCGGGAGCAATAACTTGCTGCTGTCCCCCTGCTATCAGTGGGTCTGAGAATTATGTTGAATGAATTGAGCACCATCATGGAGATTTGATTATTGCACTCTGTTAAGGTGGACAAAAGATGTCAACTGTGAACCTTTGGGCGCTGACCCAAGACCAAAAAAAGAATTTATAATTGTACTTTGGGCGGCATTACACGGAGTAAATAACTGCCTTTCGCAAAAGACAAAATTCCCAAAGAACAACATCAATTAGAACTCTACAAGTTCACATTCAAAATCTGTTGCCTGTTTTTGAATCTTCATTGCAGCTGAAATACCCCGCAACATAGCATAGATTTCACTTGATTGTTCATGCGACTTATCTTCGACCATGAACTTGTGGATTTCTCCTCCCTCTTGAATGATGCTATGTCCGGCTGCCTTTGTCATTCTTCCACCTTCATCATCTTCCTTAACTTTGCGACTCCATGCCATCGGCCTACTGACGCATAGATGTTAGATAGGATGACATAATTTCCTGGGTTCCATGGCTCAAGCTCAATGAGGGAT
Source organism: Psidium friedrichsthalianum (assembly GCA_019149425.1). Lineage (NCBI taxonomy): Eukaryota > Viridiplantae > Streptophyta > Magnoliopsida > Myrtales > Myrtaceae > Psidium > Psidium friedrichsthalianum. The sequence continues at coordinate 11,740 of JAGVVM010018584.1, read as the reverse complement.
TCTGCTGCCTCCTCGGCAAATTCAACGTTGCCATGGAAACTGCAGGCTCCTAAAAGAGCACCCCATATCACAGAATCTGGCTTCATAGGCATACTATGGATAAGATCGTACGCTTCTTGCAACTTGCCAGCACGACCTAGAAGATCGACCATGCAACCATAATGCTCTAGTTTTGGAGAAATGCCATAATCGCTTCCCATTGATTTAAAACAGCCGCCTGCCTTCTGCGACCAAGCCTCCGTGGGTGCATGCCAAGAGAAGTCCCACAAATGTGATGTCATCTGGTATGTTTCCTTCGCTCTGTTGCCACCACAAATTTGGAAAAAAACAAACGTGTTAATAGGACTTCTGGACATCCATCACCCTCAAGAAAAACAGAGGAAAACAGAGCGGAAGACAACTTACCAGCATCTGGTCATAGAGCTCAAGAACCTCATTGCACTTTCCGTGGGCAGCCAAGCCTGTGATCATCGTATTCCAGGAGCACAAGCCCCTTCTGCTTCCAATCTCATAAACAGCCGCCTTGCAACATCAATTTTGCCGCATTTAGCGTACATTTCCAACAAAGCATTACACAAGTAAATGTTCTTGAGAAAACCATTTTCTCTTGCGTACATTTCAATCCTTTCCCCAATCTCCAGAGCGCCAAGATTCGTGCAAGCTGGGAGAACACTAGCTAGGGTAACTTCATTCGGTCTGAAGCCTCCCTCTTCCATCTCCAGAAACATCTTCAGGGCATCTGCACTGTGCCCGTTTTGCGAGTAACCCGATATGATGGACGTCCATGAGATCACATTCCTACGAGGCATCGTCCTGAACAGCTGCAAAGCTTCCTCCATTGACCCACGTTTCGCGTAGCCGGAAACAATGGAGTTCCAGACGGGTGTATCTCTCATGGGCGTTTCGTCGAACACTTGACGAGCTGATCCCAGCTCGCCAAGCTTAGCATACATATCGATCAGAGCCGTCAACGCGAAGACGTCGAAGTCGAAGCCGAACTTGAGGAAATGGGTATGGAGCATCATGCCCGGCAGAGGGGAGGAAAGGGAAGCGGAGGCGGCGAAGAGGAAAGTGAAGGAGTGTTGGTTGGGAGGACACCCCCGGAGGCGCATTCGGGAGTAGAGGTGGAGGCATTGGAGGGGTTGGCGTTGAGAGGAGTAGGACTGGATGAGCTTGTTGAAGAGGAAGAGAGTTGGGTTGGGAGCGTGGTCCAAGAGCCGGTGGGCGTAGGAGATGTTTGGGATCTGAAGAAGCTCCACGATCAGCAGTTTGGTGTTGTCTATGCCATTCCTGAGCGTGTAGGCATGGATTTGCCTCAGTCTGTTCATAGGAGTTTGTTAATTATCGCATCAAAATCCAATCACCCAAAGAGAGTACGTAGGAACTTGCCAACAGCTATATAGTTAACCACAAGCCTTGCCTAGTACAGTCAATGGAGCCACTTAAGAATTCTTGAAGATAAAGAAAAGGATTAATATTATGAAAAATCTCAAACTAATATACTTATGGTAAATTTACTTTAAATTATCTTTTTTACCACAAAAAATCTCAAAATGGGACAACTTTCCTCCCAAACTAGTTTTTTTACCATAAAAAACCTCAAACTAGTACATATGTGACAAATTTACTCTTCTTTAGTTTTCGTTAGGTTGGGTTAATATCTCGAAAAATCCTAAATTAATACACTTATGATAAATAAAAAATAAAACTCCCAAAGCGATACATCTCGTCAAGTGTCGCTTATAATCTAAATCAATAATCTGATGGAAAAATTTATCGAAAACTGCCGCAAGGTAAATTTGTTATGGATGTACCTATTTGAGATCTTTCGCAGTAAAAAAAATAATTTAAGATAAATTTATCATAAGTGTACTAATTTAGGATTTTTTGTGATATCATCCCTAAAGAAAAATGCTTTCCAAGAAATCATTTTCTGAAAAATGCTTTCTTTTTTTTTCTCTCGGGTTAGGAAATTCGTTTTCCTAACTTTTAAGTGTGCATATTTTCATCGACGGTCATTTTCAGCTTTTGAAATGTGTAAAAGTCCAACTCATTCACGAAAAATTCCTACATTCAAACGAACACACTAAACATATTGTTCTGCATTTGAAAGGAATGTGCGATCACGCATGATTTTAGTATGGACAAGATCAATCCTGGATGCAACACATTGTTTGCTTTGATAATCGTGTACAAAGAAATTGCTTTAGTTGTAAAAACAATATAGCTATCAGCACCACGCAATCATGCAGACTTTCTGTAATTGAAAGCAGTGTGCGTCATCGTCTTCAAATGTCTCCCGTAATTGATCTAAATAAATCAGGCATGTTGTTTTACAAACATTTACATCTATCAAAGGCGAGAAGACTAATTTAAATCTCTTCATTAGCGAGCGCGAGTATGAATCTTCCCGCCATAAATTCGAGAAGACCACTTACAATGTCTTCATCAGTCAAAGAGGAAAGCATCGGGGCAAGTCTGGGCAATCCCTCCAAATGTGCAGCCCAAGAACCCCAAGTGGGAACCTTTATTTCTGAATTATAGTGAAATCACTCTGCAAGCTGGTAGTCTATAAAGTCCTACAAAGCTTTACCCAGATCCTGTCCATGTGTCACAGTTGTAACCCAGTAACTGGAAGCGAGCAGCTTGAGCAATCAGACCTACATTTTCTTCTCCTAAGCATCATGGTTTTCTCCTGCATGAAGACAAGCGGCAATTATCACTTCTAAATTCTCTGGAGTTATATGCACTAGAAACTATGGCTAGTCCATAGCTTACATTGCATCAGGAAGTAATGAGTCGGACAGTTGAGACGTGAATCCTCGTACTCAAATTCCTGATGGTATTCTGTGTTGACTGGTATCAAAACGTAGAAATCTCCGACATGGCTCTTTCAAGATGCCCTGCCCTCTTGTCCAAATTACTGATACACTTGGCTACTAGAAACTCCCAAGAATCACTATCAAGTGCCTGACAAGAAATGGTGGTTGACAGAATCCTGGAGATTTCTTCTCCTCTTCCGCAATTATAGAGACTCTCGATCAATATATAGTAAGTGGATTGATTCGGCATGCAACTTTTCTCCACCATCTCCTCGAAAACTCTTACACCTTCGTCCACATTGCCCAACTCACAGAACCCTTTGATTAACATGTTATACGTAAAAGCATTCGGAACATGCCCTTTCTCCACCATGTCATCCCATAGCTTCCCCGCCTCGCACAACTCGCCTCTCTCACACATTCCGGCAATAAGTGTGTTATATGTCAACACATTGGGAATAGATCCTTTCTCAAATTCGTCAAAGAGCTTCTTGGCCTCCCAAATATTCCCTTCCTTACAGAGCCAATATATAAGTGTGCTCGATATGACATTATCTGGCATACAGTTCTTGCGCAAAAGCCTCTTCCATAGTGCATAGGCATCGTCCACCTTCCCTTGCTCACACAAAACGTCAATTACTTTACAGCAAAGCACCGAGCTCGGCACAAACTTCTTCTCAAGCAAATCGTCAAGCAAGTTGAGCGCTTCACCGGGCTTCTTCTCCTTGCAGTAGGCTTCAATCATAACCCCATAGGTCACATCATTGGGTTCAATTCCATTTTCCTCCATATCATCCATAACCTTGATGGCATCGACCAACCTCCCCAACTTACAATAGCCATCCATCAGAATGGTGTAGGTAGTGGCGTCGGGAAGCCACCCCCGGTCCAGAATCTCGGAAAACACCCTCTTGGCACCTTCCATGTCTCCACGACACACGTACCCACCCAGAATGGTGGTATAAGTGACAGCATTTGGAATCATACCCATGGAGGGCATTTCGTCTAACACCTTGAGCGCGACCTCCACATCGTTCTTCCTGCAAAGCGCTTTGATCAGAATGTTGCAGGTGAACACGTTGGGGACAACCCCAAATTTGGTCTTGGAGTACTTGAAAATGGTGTGGACCAAATCGAAGCGCTTGTTTTGGACCAGAGCGTTGAGCAGAGTGTTCAAAGATCTGACGGAACGCCGGACACCGAAACCGTCAATGCGCAAGAAGGTCTGGAGGGCCAACCTGGGCTTGCTTGCGAGGCCGTAATTGCGGATGACGAAGATGAAGACGTTCTCGCCGCAGGGGATGCGGGAGGCGCGGAGCTGAGAGAGAAGAGATTCCATGGGCTCGAAGGCGCGGGCGCGAGAGAGGCGTTGGATAATGGAGAGATAGGTGTCGTAATTGTGGGAGAAGCCCGGGTGGTATTTGCCAGCGTAATAGAAGATTTGGAGGGCAAGGTCGAGGTTTTGCTGGCGCGTGATCATGGAGACGAGGCGCTTCGGGTAGAGGCGCTGGGGCCAGGGCCTGATGGGCGGAGTCACGGTGAAGGAGTTGAGACCGAGGGCGGAGATGCTGCTGAGCTCGGCGGAGGGCAGAGAATGGATGGCGACGACGGAGCGGGTGACGGCGGCGGGACCGCCGTTGAGGTGGCCGTGGCGGGTGCATCTCCACATTTCAATCGAGCGGCGTGTGAATGCTCATTGATTTCATAGAGAGGAACCGGAACTCCCGTGCTCCCACGGCGGCCGGCGCTAAAAACGCTGCATCAATGTAATGAACGAGCATGAGTGGCCCCAAATGGATGTGCCTTTGAGGTGAGGCCCACTATATTTGTTTTTCCCGTTTTGACCAACATAAGATTCTATATGATTTATTTTACCATTCTTTTCTTCTTTTTTTAATATTTTAGATTGAAGGAAATATCACATTTTGTTCATAAACTCATCATTTTAGGGATAAAACTCTACTTTTGTTCTTATATTTCCAAATCGATCTATAAATGCATCTTTCTTTTCTTTGATATTATTTCTTTGTGATTTTTTAAATTCCATTTTCTAAATTTATCTAATGTATGTTGGGAAATTGGGATGTTGTCATACTATTGTCAAATGATACGCTTATTATGAATACTCTCGATTTTATTTATCAAGAATGTTTTCTCTTCTCATTTTCGTTCTTGATCATACTCTTGTGAAATAGTACTCTTGGTCAATACTTTATAGGTCAGATTTTCCACTAAAATAATTAACTACACTTCATCTTAGCCAAACAATTGCAGCTGAGAGAAATAAACCTCTACATCTCATCCCTAGCATCTTAAAAAGCTATTTTACTTGTTATCCTCACTATGCAGCCAATGTATGACTCTTTCTTCCAACTTGTAAGTCTCCAAGTCTCATTCTTGGCTTCTTAAAGAGATTTATTTCTCTCTCTCCTTCACCACCAATGTAGGACTCGTGAATCTTAAGATATTATGCTTTAGTTTGCATCTTCTCAAAGTCATTTTGCTTTTGTCTCTCTCCCTCATCACTGATGTGGGACCAATTCTAGGCTTTTTGTAATCATAATTTTTATTTGTGAATTTGAATCAAATTAATTTGATTGAAAATTTGACTTGTATATATAAAAATATATATTTATTATACAACATGTCGAAATTCTCTATTTGTGAGAAATGACGTAACGGCGTTGTCGTGACCTGCTTTTCACATTACCGAGGGGGACCGACAAAATTAGTTGTCAAGAAGCATGTCGTGTCATGTCGCGTGTCGCGTGTCGATATTGGTGCTATTTAGGTCTTGACATTTGTGTGCTTGATACTTCCATTTATTTGAACGATTGCACTACCGATAGTGTTTAGTGCTCATTAAATATCTTATTAAATGAATTTTAGAGAGTTGTCGGCTTTGACCAATGTTCACAAATGAAGTCTTGAATTCGCTCATGGGGAAATAAAGCTTTAAGCATAGGTTTTTGGTAATAGGCAGTTTGGAAATGTTTTCCAGATATTGAATCGTATTTTTAAAAGTTTGGGTGACATGCTTCCATTGGCGCAAAAATCAAGTCCCTCAAAAATTGCTATAATTAGTCAAAATTTGGTCAAATTTGAGTAAAAGTAAACAATAAACATAAAATATCAACAAAAATCACCGCCAGGCGCCAACCCACAACTAACAACAAATATTGAATTGTATTTTAAAAGTTTGAGAGACATGCTTTTGTTGGCACACAAATCGAGACACTCAAAAACTGTTGAACATAAGTTAGATTCCCGATTTTAGGTGTGAGCCCACCTACTCGGACTAAATCGAAATATATTTACACACATATATTAACTTATTATACCCCTACGAAGAACCCTAATTATAAGTCTTATTACTCATTTTTCTCGTAAAAGTGAATCGGGAACCCAAAAACCCTATGACACTCGTGTTGTTCGGCTCCAAGCTGTCTTGAGCTGTGCTCAAAATACACTCAGATTACGGTCTATGACTACTCTCGGACTACTATCCTCTACCGACTTTCCTCTATTAGTTGGTTTGTCTGTTTGTAAGTTATTGGCGGCTAGTCCCTCCATTTTTTAAACCAAAGAAGAAACCACCCCAAAAATGGAGCAAAGATCGGGGAGGTGACACCACCACCAAACTCGCATCCTTCTCTTCCTCTCCCCACCCTCAAGCTTTTGCTATCAGCCGAGTTCAGGAGGCCATTTCCGCCGCCGTCTGAGTTTCCAGCTCCGTTGGGGGATCCTCGCTTTGTACCAGTGCAGGAAGGCTGGACGGCTGCATTTTCCAAGGTTGATGGCGACACTGTTTAAGCTTTAAGGGCAATGAGAGTCTGGTTTCCAATAAACCATCGCTTGGGAAAAAAAAATTCATGGCCAACCCAACCCAGGGCTAACGACTCAAGGGTCAAAGATGGTATTTTCAACAAAAAAAAATTGAGTTCGATGAGCCGAGGGTTGGTAGCTGCTATTTTTCGTTCTTTGGAAAAAGATATTTAGCATTTAGTATTTACTTTTTCCCAAATCTGACCGATTTGATTGGTTATAGCTTTTCCGTCCAATTTTCGATTGACTAGATATTTACACCAAACTTAATTGAGTACCACACGAAAGTTGTAGCATTCATTGTATCTTCTTTTCTTTTATCATTTTACAAATCTAATTATTTATAACCCATCTGTTCAAGCACAAAACTGTACGTTCTTAAGTAGGCATGTTGTACATAAAACGTCCAAAGAGCTGGAAAACAACCCAATTTGGTGGTAGCGAATTGCGTCCGTGGGCTTTGACAGCTTCGTCCGCCACAAAATTTGCTTCCTTCCTTCCTACAGTGTTGGATTTGGATTCTTGGATGGTTGATGGATGAGGTAATTGTCCCCAAAAGTGCATTGATGATGTTCTAGATAGAAATAAATCGATTCCATTCCAGTACCAGAATACGAGGTTGTGAAAGGAAGTGCAAAACCGGCACAAACGGACAGCACAGATCATTATATAACAAAAGAAACTGAGGTCTCATCAATAGTGAACGATCTCCTTACGCTGGCGGCATTGAGCATTTTTATTGCCTGAGATGACAACACTGCCTCTGATCTGCTGATCATATCGCCGTAGATCCTCTTGAATTCCTCCAACACCTCACTGACCATTTCAATCTGGTTTTTGCGTATGAACATCTTCAACAGCGTGGCCAGGTGCTTGTGGAACCACCCTTGCTTGGATATTTCCTTGAAAACCCGTCCTTTATCGCTTAAGGTTTCTCCAGGCTGCAAGGAGCGGAGCAACAGGGAGAGCCTGTGGACATCGGACTCGACTTGTCCGAGGGAGTGGTTACCCTGAGCTGCGTCTATGAGAGCTGCAGCATAGCCAGTGGCAGCTTTTCTATGGACCTTGACCGGAGATATTGGGCGACCGTCGGCGTTGCTGCTAGTAATATGAAGAGAATTAGAAGGTGAGGAGGGGTGAAGGAGAGAGAAAATAAGGGGCAATTGTGGTGGTGGTGGTGGGTCGTTGGGAGACGAAATGGAGGTGATGAGTGGTGGAGGAGGGATGGAAAGAGGTCGGGAGCTTACTGAGGTGGAGGGTGGAGGCGACAGAGCTCGATAAGCTCTCCATTGGAAGCTGTGAAGAGAGAAGTGAGAGGTGAGGATGCAAATTAAGAGGATAAACTTCCCTTTGTGCATTTTGGGGTTGAGTTTTATTGCAAGTGAGTTTTGTCATCTTGTACCATGAATTGGACGGTTTCATAGGAACCACCGAAATACCGCACCAAGTGAGTCAACCACAAGATGGGACGATGATATGGAGTTCATTACGTGCCTCCATGTCAAAGATTTTCATGGTAGGCCTTAGTTGAAAGGAGATAAAACTCGTACAGTTAAGCGGCAATGGGCCCTTTTTGATATCTTTACAGATCAAATCATGTCATTGAAATGACAAGAAAAATCATCGACTAAACATATTATAATATGCATCGCATGTTGCAACACAATTTACCCTACTTATAAATATCTGAAAACATGGGAGGAACATATATTGAGATGCGCACAAACAGGTCGGATGATCAACCTGTATGCCACACGGTCATTTTGGTGTCAAGGACATACAATTCACTTCACGACTCACGCCCTACATTTGATTTTACAAATGTAGTAAAGATATCAATATTTCTTTAGCTCCTTCTGATCTAATTCATTCTAATATTTGGGGAGCATCCTCTACTCCTACTATGGAAGGATCTCGTTACTTCGTGATTTTCGTGAATGATTGTTCTCGTTATACATGGTTTTATCTTATGAAGAATCGATCTGAACTTACTAATATCTTTAGTAATTTTGTTACCATCATCAAGACACAATTTTCCCAAAACATCAAGATCTTCCATACTGATAATGCCATGGAATATAGGGAAAAGGAGTTCCTTCAAATTCTTTCTCAGAAGGGTACCATTATTCATCGTTCTTGTTCAAGAACTTCCCAATAAAATGGTCGAGCAGATTGCAAACACAAACATGTCTTAGATATCGTACGTACCCTTCTTATATCATCATCCTATCCAGAACAGTTTTGGGGAGAAGCCTGTCATATTGCCATATATACTATCAATCGTATTCCATCACCTCTTATAGGTAACATTCTTAGCGCTTGTATAACAGTGTTCCAAATTACAATCTACTTCAAGTTTTTTGGTAGTGCATGTTTTGTGCAACGAATGCACGAAGTTAGAACCTTGTGCTCATTTGTGGCGCTTTCTTTATTATGGCACTGAGCATAAAGGATATAGATGTTAGGATCCAATTTCTAATTGACTTCTGTATCTCGCCATGTTACCTTCTGCGAACATAAGATGTTTTCGTCTCTCCATCCTTTTACATCATCCCCGACTGTTCGCTTCTTCACCAATCCTTCTATCGACCTATTTCTCAAAGATAACACACATGAATCTTCCTTTTTGGAACTGTCTACTCCTAATCTTGATGCAAGTGTATGTGATAATCCCACTTCGGCAACTCCTAACATGTCTTTGCCATTCGTGGATTCTCCACCATTGGATGTTCCTTCTTCTTCTGTTCGTCACTCCACACGTGTAAGTCAACCCTCTATTTGACTTCGTGATTTTCATTGTTATTCTAAGATTGTTTCTTTTCACGAGCCTTGCACATATAGAGAAGCTCGTACTAATCCTCTTTGGCAGCAAGTAATCGCCGATGATTTGCGAGCATTAGAAAAATCTCACACTTGGGACTTGGTTGATTTGTCTCTTGAAAAATCTGATATAGATTGTAAATGGGTGCACAAAATCAAAACAAAGGTAGATGGCATAGTGGAGCGTTACAAAGCTAGACTAGTTGCTAAAGGCTTCACTCAAGAGTATGGCATTGACTATGATAAGACATTTGCTCCAGTTTGTCGCGACCTAAAAATCGGCTTTACGATTTTAGATTAATGGATTACCAAATTAATTAATTAGATTAATTAAGTTAACTCGAACTCTCCCAAGTTTTATCAAATCGTGACTTAAGTTTAATTTCAAAAAAATATCTTGGAGTCGCCACTAATCATTTTTTGGTAGGTTGATTAGAAACCCGAATAAAATAGCGGGATAACTACCTTATTCTCTACGAACCAGAGATTAGGTGATTGGGGACTTGGTTACATTAACCTTTCAATTAATGCCATTTCAGTACCAATTTCATGAAAAATATTCAATTTGGCAATTATGATGGATTCCCCATTGAAACTCAAGATAAAAAAAAATTGGGTTTTTCTCTTTATGACAAGGGAAAGAAACTAAACTATATGCAATGCATGCGGTTTACTCTAAATATTTACAAGGTAGGTTATACATACGATTATATACATGATGTGAGAATATGCACTCTTTTATCTTGACATGGCAATCGATAAACGCAAATCTTTTGGGATTTTTTTATTACATTGTGCGATGAATATACCTCAAAGTTGGATGTACAATTTATCCAAAGAAGACATGCAACATATTTAACGAGGTATAATCATAATTCAAATCAATCTATTTAGGTAATAAGATTCTCAAATATTTTAAATGATTAGGGTCGTTACCTAATTTGATGGATTTGATTGCCAAATTCGAATATCGCATTACCTTGTGGATCAAGGTTACAAATGACGGCACAAACAACGGGGATGGACTTGTGGCCTGAACAATGGAGATGGACTCGTAACCTGCGTTGGTCAATGGAAGAATTGGGATGACAAACACCGAGTTTCGAAACTCTCATCCACCTCTAAAACTGTCTCCTCTCTTTTATGTCTTGTAAAATTTCTCCAAAATGAATCCCATCTCAAATTTTTCCTTCTTCCTCCTTTTATAGTGTGCTCCTCTATCTTTTTTTTTTATTATATATATCTCATATTCCATTCTTATTTTTCCACTAACTTTTTTTTATCTTTGTTTCCACTCTTGTTTTTTCCACTAAATTTTTTTTATCTTTATTTTCCACTCTTGTTTTTCCACCAACTCTTTTTTTATTTTTATCTTCCACTCTTGTTTTTCCACCCACTCTTTTTTTATCTTTATTTTTGAATCTTGTTTTTTTCCACTAACTTTTTTTTGTATTTATTTTCCATTCTTGTTTTTCCACTAACTCTTTTTATCTTTATTTTCCTTTCTCCACCAACTCCTTTTTTATTTTTATCTTCTCCACCAATTTTTCTAATTTTTTCCACTAACTCACCTTTTTAGTTATTTACAAAATAATCCTTCAAGTTTTAAATATTTACATTTTAGTCCTTGAAGTCTTAAGTATTGCAATTCAATCCCTGAGAAAATATTTCTTTAAATCCAAGCCTTCATAAAATTTTCGACGCATTTCCCCCATGCTTAGTCTAATCGCCTGTCAATTAAGCTCATATCCTCCGCCACAAATAGAATGCGACGCATGAATAAATATGAAAAATGATTTAATTATTTTTGGCAAGAACTAAAATTAGTTCTATTTTATTTTATTTTTTTTATGAAAAATGATTAAAAAGGTTAGTCAAAATTTCGATGTCAACACAGTTGCACGTCTTACTTTTGTTTGCAGCCTCCTTGCTGTTGCTGCTATAAGAGATGGTCTTTACTCCAAATGGATGTTAAAAATGCATTCGTCAATGGAGATCTCACTGAAGAAGTTTATATGGAACCTCCCCTGGATACACTCACACTTCTAATAAAGTGTGTCGACTATGCCGAGCATTATGTGGTTTGAAGTAGGCTCTTTGCATGGTATTTCAAGTTTAGTTCCACTATGGCACGTCTTGGATTTACCTCTAATCCCTACGATAATGCTCTCTTCGTCCAATGAACATCTCGTAGGAATATTCTACTACTCTTATATGTAGATAACATGATTATTATTTGTGATGATCATCATGGTATAACAAAACTATCTGGG
>JAGVVM010018583.1:0-12595 GCA_019149425.1 Psidium friedrichsthalianum | reverse complement strand
CTATTTCAAAAGTAGAAATCTCTCAACATCAATATATCTTTCAGTTCACCCTCTTTTTCATTTTTAGTGCCTCTCTCCGTTGATCACACCTCCGTTGCCAGCCGTTGCTGCCGACCGCCGCCGCCCCTCGCCGATTGCCATTGACCTTCATCAGCCGCCGTTCCCTACTATTGTTGTCCCCCACTAACTGTCGCCATAAGTCATTGACCGCTGCCACACTGTCGCCATGACCAATGTCAACCGCCGCCACTTGACACAACTACCCCCCACCGACCACCTTTCGTCGCCATTGTCGCCCACCACTACCACCGAGTCACCATCTCCGGCCATGGGGTTAAAAAATAAATAATAATTTTTTATTTTTAAAATTTAAATAATATTTCTTAATAATAAAAATTATTCTTTAAAGAAATTCAAAAATATAAAAATAAAGTAGAAAATTTTCAGACGCAGACAATAATCTTTCATATAAAATTTTAAAAGTAGAAATTTTTAAACCGTTATCAAACGAATTTCTCTGATCAAAAATCAATTTCTGATCAAAAATTGATTTTTAAAGTAGAAATGTTGTCGTGCGCGCCACAAGATGCCGGAAAGACAGAGCACTGAGCGGTAGCTGGAACTGAAAGAAAAAGTATACTTTGAGATCACCGTATTTATGTTTTTTTCTTAAATAATTCCTATAAGTAAAAAGATTTGAATATAGAGAGAAACTACTCCCAAGCGCCCCTACCGGTTACCTGCTCCCCCGGTCAAAAAAAATTATAAGCCGACACCTAATTTTAGAATGAAAATTAAAAAAGAAGCAAAACAAAACAAAACGTAAGATGACGAAAAGACAAAAGCACTGGGCAGCAGTAGCTGGAACTGAAAGACTGATGCTAGAGAAATGGAGTGACGAGGAAGCCTCTCCTCCTTCCTCAGCAAGTGTTCCCTCTCTCTCTCTCGACACCTCCCGCTACTGCAGCACTCGCATTGGCATCGCACTATCTCTGCACTCGCCATTGATCTCTGCTTGGACGCCCTGAGTTGCGAACCCGCTAGTGGAGGATCGAGATCGTCTCGAGCGAGAGAGAGAGAGAGAGAGGGACATGGAAGCGAATGCAGGATTGGTGGCCGGATCTTACAAGAGGAACGAGCTGGTTCGGATACGCCACGACTCCGACGGCGCGGTTCGTCTCCTCAGTCACAGCTCCTCTGATCTTCATTTCTGTTTAGTGTCTTTTGTTTGCTTCCGGAGCTTCGTCTTCCTCTTCGATTTTGGTGCGCCTGCTTTCGAATTTGACGTTAGCAGTCTAGATCCTGGCATTGCTGTTGGGTTTTAGTTCCGAGGCACCGTGAATCGTTGGAAACTCTAGTGCATTATCGGAAAGATAGAGTATTTCTTGTAATTTCTGTGCTGGATTGCTGGATCAGAATCTGCATTCTATGTTCCTTGCATTAGATCGTCGGTGATCCCGCTTCCCTGGTCAATGACCTGACATTTTCTTAGATTTTCTTTTGATTCTTCTCTTTCTGGTGATTGCTCGCTCGTCCCATTCAGCCTGTTACTGTCGAGAGAGTTAGTGTGTTCCAGTGCACAGTCAATCTTTCTGGCAGCAGCGAGACTCGTCAATAGTTATACTGCGCTTCATTAAGATTTGCTTTGTGGTCTTTACGAGATATTTCGTAAATGATGCGGCCATTAACAAGTGCATTTAGGATATAGAAATCTAGTTTCAGACTTCCTATTCCTTGGTTCGAGTAATGCATTTTATATTATCACAAACATGAGAATTGGGTGCTGTCTTTTCTTGGTGGAGGCTGAATTGTTCTTGGTTATGCATTATGCAGCCCAAGCCCCTGAAGCACTTGAATGGCCAGATATGTCAGATTTGTGGTGATTCCGTTGGACTTACGCCCAATGGTGATGTCTTTGTTGCTTGTAACGAGTGTGCATTCCCGGTGTGCCGTCCCTGTTACGAGTATGAGAGGAAAGATGGTAATCAGTGTTGTCCTCAGTGTAAGACTCGCTACAAAAGGCACAAAGGTTAGCTTTCTTAGTTTAATTGTAAATGTGCCTATCTGGTTCCCCATCCATCTTAACTTGGATTGAGTTAATGACATAAAATCTTTCAGGGAGTCCTCGAGTGGAAGGAGATGATGAAGAAGATGGTATAGATGATTTAGAGAACGAGTTCAACTATACCCAAGGAAATGCCACGAGGCGCCGATGGCAGGGAGAAGATCCTGATCTGTCGTCTTCTTCTAGACATGAATCTCAACATCCAATCCCCCTTCTCACTAATGGGCAGCCAGTAAGCAGTTAGAGCACCTCAAGCTTCCGTCTTGAATTTATATTGTTTGGTGGACCTTAAATGATTAAAGAAATGAGACTCTGGCTGAATACTTGAATCGTTCATTAATGCACTGAAGGACTTTGCACAAGGGAGTAAAAGGACATACTTGAGACAGCTCCCTCATCCTTAATGCTAGACCTGCAGAGCAAATCTGTCCTTTTTCTCTGCCATGTCAATACCCCATTGAGTGGTTACTCCTCCCTATAATGGAGAAGAAACCAGGCTATTGCCATCTCCTTCAGAGCTATGTCTTTATACTTACTCTGTCAGAAAGCTATCATGATAGGCATAAGCAATCCAAAGGAAACAGCATTCATTTTTATTGCGAAAAGCGAAAGGAACATTAACAACATTGATTTGACTACTTATTGCAAAATGGGAAAAAAACATGAATCCATTATTTGAGTTCTTGACCACATAACACGTAGTTCATGAGAGTAATGAGATTGCAACACATAATTCGTGGCTGCTTCCATGTAATGATACTGACAGGGGCCACTGAAATGTGACTTCACAAATTCCCCAACTGTCACTATAAATGGCTAATTCAAATATACCAATCTTCGAGTTTGCATATATACCTGATCTTTAAATTTGCTGTGTACTGCCAAAGCTTGCAAAAGCATTCGACTTGCGCACGAGCAGGATGCATTGGAAACATAAATGTGGGCAGTTGATAGTCTTTCCAATTACTTGGGCATATATGTAGTGTTGGAACTTATCAGAAACCCCTTTTCTTATTTCTTTCTGGGGTGGCTTGCTTTGGGTTTGGCGCATTTCATGTAACAGGATTGTATGGTCCTGGAATATGGGTGTCCGATAGCAGAAAACTAATTTTATGTAATAACATTGTAGCTTCGTTTTTCTGCTGGAAAAGTCAAAACTAATTTGCAGTGATATATTCTTTGACATTGCTTTAGATGAAGTGTGAAAAGAATCCTTTCTTCTTTAGATAATCTAGTTATGTCTATCTTACAATTCAATATTTCAGAACTAAGAAAAGTTTCTCAAGCTTTGCGTGAGTCATAAAACTAGTGACTTATCTTTAGTTAAGTTGCAACCAAGACATTGTCCCAGAATTTGATAGGTTATTGAAGACTATCTAAAGCAGCTAAGCTGAAAACATTTCTTTATGCTGACAAATGAAATATTTCAGGTATCTGGTGAAATCCCCTGTGCTACACCTGACAATCAGTCTGTTCGGACAACATCTGGACCTTTGGGCCCTTCTGATAGGCATTCAGTTCATTCTGTTGATCCTAGACAGCCAGGTAAGTGGTAATTTGAATTTTACTTCAACAACTGTTCGATTGCCATTGCATATGCATGGATTATATTGGTTGACAATGCTTTTTGTTGTTATAGTTCCTGTGCGAATTGTGGATCCCTCAAGGGACTTGAACTCTTACGGCCTTGGAAATGTTGATTGGAAAGAAAGGGTTGAAAGTTGGAAACTCAAGCAGGATAAGAACATTCCCCACATGACCAGTAGATACCCGGAAGGAAAAGGAGACATGGAAGGAACTGGTTCTAATGGAGAAGAACTTCAGATGTAAGACATTTCATGCAGAATATATAATGTCTCAGAATGAATATGCCAGTTCATTTATCAATATACAATTTGTATGCATTCACTTCTTGCATTCATAACCCCAAAGAGAGAAAGAAATTGTGCTTGTGTTCCAATATGCCCATGGAATGATGGTTTTACTTTTTGTTGTGGATGTTATTAACTGCTGATCATTGCTTTCATTCATCGCGAAGCAAAGTTGACTTTCATTTTATTTTTTCAGGGCCGACGATGCTCGTCTACCTTTGAGCGGTGGTACCTATACCATCATCACATCTCACCCCTTACCGTGTTGTCATTATTCTCCGTCTGATTATTTTGGGCTTCTTCTTGCAATATCGTGCTACCCACCCTGTGAAAGATGCTTATCCACTGTGGCTAACATCAGTCATCTGTGAGATCTGGTTTGCCTTATCTTGGCTTTTAGATCAGTTCCCAAAATGGTTTCCCCATCAACCGGGAGACTTACCTCGACAGGCTAGCATTGAGGTGAGCTGAATTTTATCTTTGCTGTATTGTAAATTGAGGAGAATATTTGCAAGTATTTTCATCACTTTAATCACCATTTTCAATCACAGATATGACCGTGAGGGGGAACCTTCTCTATTGGCTCCTGTTGATGTCTTTGTTAGTACGGTAGATCCACTCAAAGAGCCACCTCTTGTAACTGCAAACACTGTCTTGTCCATACTTTCAGTGGATTACCCTGTTGATAAAGTCTCATGCTATGTCTCTGACGACGGATCTGCAATGCTGACTTTTGAAGCACTTTCAGAGACTGCAGAATTTGCAAAGAAGTGGGTGCCCTTCTGCAAGAAGCACAACATCGAACCTAGGGCCCCTGAGTTTTACTTTGCCCAAAAGATAGATTACTTGAAGGACAAGATACAGCCATCTTTTGTAAAGGAACGCAGGGCTATGAAGGTAAGTTTTGTGGTAGTACATCATTTGTTGGTACTCTTTATGTCAATTTGTTTATCTAAAAATTGTTTTTACATCACATCATCATGCTTTGTACAGTTGAGGATTGTGGATAAATGCTCTGAAGTTCCCTCTGGGAATTAAATTTACTAATGTCATGTATGCTAGCATTGCCAATGTTTTTAGATTATGAGTTTCATGAGGGATAAATAGGTGTCTGTTTCTAAGTGGAGAAAATAAATTTCTTTTAAAAGTCATTGCTTTCAGAAAGGTAGAGCACCACTGTGGCTTTGGGTTCTGAGCCTGCCCCCAACCAGCCCACCAAAACTGAGCCCTATGAAAAACTAAATTATAAATGCTGGACTGAGAACTTAATGGTTTCTCGTGATGTGTTTAATTAAGTACTAACCCCTGAAGTGAATATGCCTAGAGTCTTTGTGAAGTGAGGGCAACTATTATGAACAGAACAACTTGAATTAGATTGCCATATGATAAGGCGTGTCAGTGGATTGTAAAGACTAACAAAGTACTATACAACTGAAAATCAATCAATGCTCATATGGTTTTGTAAAATTCTCAGGGAACTTTTTTTCTTAATTGTTGGGGTTTGTGCTTCCATATTTTTTAAATTAATGTGCAATTACTCGCTTTTTTGTTTGAATACTTCAGAATTTTGTGCAGAAATTTCCTGTTTGGCTCTTACCTACAGTGACCAACCTAAAAGTTAATTATTTTCCTGTATGTAATCTGCAGAGAGAATATGAAGAGTTTAAGGTACGGATCAATGCTCTAGTTGCCAAAGCACAGAAGGTGCCAGAAGAAGGATGGACAATGCAAGATGGCACTCCATGGCCTGGAAATAACCCCAGGGATCATCCAGGAATGATACAGGTACACTTAGATACTTGCAATTAAAGTCGAGCAGGATAGCTCCATGTATGAAGGTATGAGGGATTGTCCAGCAAGTTTTGAAATTAGTCTTCATGATTTTAGTATTTCTCTGGTATGTGGGCACACAAATATTTTGGTCCAGAGAAGAGAGAGTGAGAGAACAATTCTTGTTCAAGCGAGCACACACCTACATGTGCAAAAGAAGAGGAAGAGAAGAAAGTAGGGTGCGCTAGAGGGAACGGTTGATGGAGAATAGATAAATTGATTCTGGAGGTTCACTTTTGCCTTAAAATTGTTTCATTTTATAGCTGCATGCTAAGAAGAAGTGGATACCTTTTCAATTTCATGAATTTAGACTTCATCGTGACCAGAGTGAATTGACAAATCTTTCCGTCATTTTATCCAGGCCATAATACCACGACTTTTCTCACTGGATGACATTAACTTGCATGCAAAATTTGTGTTGTACAATACCCAATGCGCCCTATAAATATGCGATAGGAATGACATTAATAATTATATTAATAGTTATTATTGTAATTATGGAAACCCGCAAGGGCAAAATTCCAGGTCCTTCCTGATCAGGAAGGACCTGGAATTTTGCCCTTGCGGGTTTCCATAATTACAATAATAACTATTAATATAATTATTAATGTCATTCCTATCGCATATTTATAGGGCGCATTGGGTATTGTACAACACAAATTTTGCATGCAAGTTAATGTCATCCAGTGAGAAAAGTCGTGGTATTATGGCCTGGATAAAATGACGGAAAGATTTGTCAATTCACTCTGGTCACGATGAAGTCTAAATTCATGAAATTGAAAAGGTATCCACTTCTTCTTAGCATGCAGCTATAAAATGAAACAATTTTAAGGCAAAAGTGAACCTCCAGAATCAATTTATCTATTCTCCATCAACCGTTCCCTCTAGCGCACCCTACTTTCTTCTCTTCCTCTTCTTTTGCACATGTAGGTGTGTGCTCGCTTGAACAAGAATTGTTCTCTCACTCTCTCTTCTCTGGACCAAAATATTTGTGTGCCCACATACCAGAGAAATACTAAAATCATGAAGACTAATTTCAAAACTTGCTGACAATCCCTCATACCTTCATACATGGAGCTATCCTGCTCGACTTTAATTGCAAGTATCTAAGTGTACCTGTATCATTCCTGGATGATCCCTGGGGTTATTTCCAGGCCATGGAGTGCCATCTTGCATTGTCCATCCTTCTTCTGGCACCTTCTGTGCTTTGGCAACTAGAGCATTGATCCGTACCTTAAACTCTTCATATTCTCTCTGCAGATTACATACAGGAAAATAATTAACTTTTAGGTTGGTCACTGTAGGTAAGAGCCAAACAGGAAATTTCTGCACAAATTCTGAAGTATTCAAACAAAAAAGCGAGTAATTGCACATTAATTTAAAAATATGGAAGCACAAACCCCAACAATTAAGAAAAAAAGTTCCCTTGAGAATTTTACAAAACCATATGAGCATTGATTGATTTTTCAGTTGTATAGTACTTTGTTAGTCTTTACAATCCACTGACACGCCTTATCATATGGCAATCTAATTCAAGTTGTTCTGTTCATAATAGTTGCCCTCACTTCACAAAGACTCTAGGCATATTCACTTCAGGGGTTAGTACTTAATTAAACACATCACGAGAAACCATTAAGTTCTCAGTCCAGCATTTATAATTTAGTTTTTCATAGGGCTCAGTTTTGGTGGGCTGGTTGGGGGCAGGCTCAGAACCCCAAAGCCACAGTGGTGCTCTACCTTTCTGAAAGCAATGACTTTTAAAAGAAATTTATTTTCTCCACTTAGAAACAGACACCTATTTATCCCTCATGAACTCATAATCTAAAAACATTGGCAATGCTAGCATACATGACATTAGTAAATTTAATTCCCAGAGGGAACTTCAGAGCATTTATCCACAATCCTCAACTGTACAAAGCATGATGATGTGATGTAAAAACAATTTTTAGATAAACAAATTGACATAAAGAGTACCAACAAATGATGTACTACCACAAAACTTACCTTCATAGCCCTGCGTTCCTTTACAAAAGATGGCTGTATCTTGTCCTTCAAGTAATCTATCTTTTGGGCAAAGTAAAACTCAGGGGCCCTAGGTTCGATGTTGTGCTTCTTGCAGAAGGGCACCCACTTCTTTGCAAATTCTGCAGTCTCTGAAAGTGCTTCAAAAGTCAGCATTGCAGATCCGTCGTCAGAGACATAGCATGAGACTTTATCAACAGGGTAATCCACTGAAAGTATGGACAAGACAGTGTTTGCAGTTACAAGAGGTGGCTCTTTGAGTGGATCTACCGTACTAACAAAGACATCAACAGGAGCCAATAGAGAAGGTTCCCCCTCACGGTCATATCTGTGATTGAAAATGGTGATTAAAGTGATGAAAATACTTGCAAATATTCTCCTCAATTTACAATACAGCAAAGATAAAATTCAGCTCACCTCATGCTAGCCTGTCGAGGTAAGTCTCCCGGTTGATGGGAAACCATTTTGGGAACTGATCTAAAAGCCAAGATAAGGCAAACCAGATCTCACAGATGACTGATGTTAGCCACAGTGGATAAGCATCTTTCACAGGGTGGGTAGCACGATATTGCAAGAAGAAGCCCAAAATAATCAGACGGAGAATAATGACAACACGGTAAGGGGTGAGATGTGATGATGGTATAGGTACCACACGGCTCAAAGGTAGACGAGCATCGTCGGCCCTGAAAAATAAAATGAAAGTCAACTTTGCTTCGCGATGAATGAAAGCAATGATCAGCAGTTAATAACATCCACAACAAAAAGTAAAACCATCATTCCATGGGCATATTGGAACACAAGCACAATTTCTTTCTCTCTTTGGGGTTATGAATGCAAGAAGTGAATGCATACAAATTGTATATTGATAAATGAACTGGCATATTCATTCTGAGACATTATATATTCTGCATGAAATGTCTTACATCTGAAGTTCTTCTCCATTAGAACCAGTTCCTTCCATGTCTCCTTTTCCTTCCGGGTATCTACTGGTCATGTGGGGAATGTTCTTATCCTGCTTGAGTTTCCAACTTTCAACCCTTTCTTTCCAATCAACATTTCCAAGGCCGTAAGAGTTCAAGTCCCTTGAGGGATCCACAATTCGCACAGGAACTATAACAACAAAAAGCATTGTCAACCAATATAATCCATGCATATGCAATGGCAATCGAACAGTTGTTGAAGTAAAATTCAAATTACCACTTACCTGGCTGTCTAGGATCAACAGAATGAACTGAATGCCTATCAGAAGGGCCCAAAGGTCCAGATGTTGTCCGAACAGACTGATTGTCAGGTGTAGCACAGGGGATTTCACCAGATACCTGAAATATTTCATTTGTCAGCATAAAGAAATGTTTTCAGCTTAGCTGCTTTAGATAGTCTTCAATAACCTATCAAATTCTGGGACAATGTCTTGGTTGCAACTTAACTAAAGATAAGTCACTAGTTTTATGACTCACGCAAAGCTTGAGAAACTTTTCTTAGTTCTGAAATATTGAATTGTAAGATAGACATAACTAGATTATCTAAAGAAGAAGGATTCTTTTCACACTTCATCTAAAGCAATGTCAAAGAATATATCACTGCAAATTAGTTTTGACTTTTCCAGCAGAAAAACGAAGCTACAATGTTATTACATAAAATTAGTTTTCTGCTATCGGACACCCATATTCCAGGACCATACAATCCTGTTACATGAAATGCGCCAAACCCAAAGCAAGCCACCCCAGAAAGAAATAAGAAAAGGGGTTTCTGATAAGTTCCAACACTACATATATGCCCAAGTAATTGGAAAGACTATCAACTGCCCACATTTATGTTTCCAATGCATCCTGCTCGTGCGCAAGTCGAATGCTTTTTGCAAGCTTTGGCAGTACACAGCAAATTTAAAGATCAGGTATATATGCAAACTCGAAGATTGGTATATTTGAATTAGCCATTTATAGTGACAGTTGGGGAATTTGTGAAGTCACATTTCAGTGCCCCTGTCAGTATCATTACATGGAAGCAGCCACGAATTATGTGTTGCAATCTCATTACTCTCATGAACTACGTGTTATGTGGTCAAGAACTCAAATAATGGATTCATGTTTTTTTCCCATTTTGCAATAAGTAGTCAAATCAATGTTGTTAATGTTCCTTTCGCTTTTCGCAATAAAAATGAATGCTGTTTCCTTTGGATTGCTTATGCCTATCATGATAGCTTTCTGACAGAGTAAGTATAAAGACATAGCTCTGAAGGAGATGGCAATAGCCTGGTTTCTTCTCCATTATAGGGAGGAGTAACCACTCAATGGGGTATTGACATGGCAGAGAAAAAGGACAGATTTGCTCTGCAGGTCTAGCATTAAGGATGAGGGAGCTGTCTCAAGTATGTCCTTTTACTCCCTTGTGCAAAGTCCTTCAGTGCATTAATGAACGATTCAAGTATTCAGCCAGAGTCTCATTTCTTTAATCATTTAAGGTCCACCAAACAATATAAATTCAAGACGGAAGCTTGAGGTGCTCTAACTGCTTACTGGCTGCCCATTAGTGAGAAGGGGGATTGGATGTTGAGATTCATGTCTAGAAGAAGACGACAGATCAGGATCTTCTCCCTGCCATCGGCGCCTCGTGGCATTTCCTTGGGTATAGTTGAACTCGTTCTCTAAATCATCTATACCATCTTCTTCATCATCTCCTTCCACTCGAGGACTCCCTGAAAGATTTTATGTCATTAACTCAATCCAAGTTAAGATGGATGGGGAACCAGATAGGCACATTTACAATTAAACTAAGAAAGCTAACCTTTGTGCCTTTTGTAGCGAGTCTTACACTGAGGACAACACTGATTACCATCTTTCCTCTCATACTCGTAACAGGGACGGCACACCGGGAATGCACACTCGTTACAAGCAACAAAGACATCACCATTGGGCGTAAGTCCAACGAATCACCACAAATCTGACATATCTGGCCATTCAAGTGCTTCAGGGGCTTGGGCTGCATAATGCATAACCAAGAACAATTCAGCCTCCACCAAGAAAAGACAGCACCCAATTCTCATGTTTGTGATAATATAAAATGCATTACTCGAACCAAGGAATAGGAAGTCTGAAACTAGATTTCTATATCCTAAATGCACTTGTTAATGGCCGCATCATTTACGAAATATCTCGTAAAGACCACAAAGCAAATCTTAATGAAGCGCAGTATAACTATTGACGAGTCTCGCTGCTGCCAGAAAGATTGACTGTGCACTGGAACACACTAACTCTCTCGACAGTAACAGGCTGATGGGACGAGCGAGCAATCACCAGAAAGAGAAGAATCAAAGAAAATCTAAGAAAATGTCAGGTCATTGACCAGGGAAGCGGGATCACCGACGATCTAATGCAAGGAACATAGAATGCAGATTCTGATCCAGCAATCCAGCACAGAAATTACAAGAAATACTCTATCTTTCCGATAATGCACTAGAGTTTCCAACGATTCACGGTGCCTCGGAACTAAAACCCAACAGCAATGCCAGGATCTAGACTGCTAACGTCAAATTCGAAAGCAGGCGCACCAAAATC
Organism: Psidium friedrichsthalianum; assembly: GCA_019149425.1. Taxonomy (NCBI): domain Eukaryota; kingdom Viridiplantae; phylum Streptophyta; class Magnoliopsida; order Myrtales; family Myrtaceae; genus Psidium; species Psidium friedrichsthalianum. The sequence continues at coordinate 1,253 of JAGVVM010018583.1, read as the reverse complement.
GAAGAGGAAGACGAAGCTCCGGAAGCAAACAAAAGACACTAAACAGAAATGAAGATCAGAGGAGCTGTGACTGAGGAGACGAACCGCGCCGTCGGAGTCGTGGCGTATCCGAACCAGCTCGTTCCTCTTGTAAGATCCGGCCACCAATCCTGCATTCGCTTCCATGTCCCTCTCTCTCTCTCTCTCTCGCTCGAGACGATCTCGATCCTCCACTAGCGGGTTCGCAACTCAGGGCGTCCAAGCAGAGATCAATGGCGAGTGCAGAGATAGTGCGATGCCAATGCGAGTGCTGCAGTAGCGGGAGGTGTCGAGAGAGAGAGAGGGAACACTTGCTGAGGAAGGAGGAGAGGCTTCCTCGTCACTCCATTTCTCTAGCATCAGTCTTTCAGTTCCAGCTACTGCTGCCCAGTGCTTTTGTCTTTTCGTCATCTTACGTTTTGTTTTGTTTTGCTTCTTTTTTAATTTTCATTCTAAAATTAGGTGTCGGCTTATAATTTTTTTTGACCGGGGGAGCAGGTAACCGGTAGGGGCGCTTGGGAGTAGTTTCTCTCTATATTCAAATCTTTTTACTTATAGGAATTATTTAAGAAAAAAACATAAATACGGTGATCTCAAAGTATACTTTTTTCTTTCAGTTCCAGCTACCGCTCAGTGCTCTGTCTTTCCGGCATCTTGTGGCGCGCACGACAACATTTCTACTTTAAAAATCAATTTTTGATCAGAAATTGATTTTTGATCAGAGAAATTCGTTTGATAACGGTTAAAATTTCTACTTTTAAAATTTTATATGAAAGATTATTGTCTGCGTCTGAAAATTTTCTACTTTATTTTTATATTTTTGAATTTCTTTAAAGAATAATTTTTATTATTAAGAAATATTATTTAAATTTTAAAAATAAAAAATTATTATTTATTTTTTAACCCCATGGCCGGAGATGGTGACTCGGTGGTAGTGGTGGGCGACAATGGCGACGAAAGGTGGTCGGTGGGGGGTAGTTGTGTCAGTGGCGGCGGTTGACATTGGTCATGGCGACAGTGTGGCAGCGGTCAATGACTTATGGCGACAGTTAGTGGGGGACAACAATAGTAGGGAACGGCGGCTGATGAAGGTCAATGGCAATCGGCGAGGGGCGGCGGCGGTCGGCAGCAACGGCTGGCAACGGAGGTGTGATCAACGGAGAGAGGCACTAAAAATGAAAAGAGGGTGAACTGAAAGATATATTGATGTTGAGAGATTTCTACTTTTGAAATAA
>JAGVVM010018580.1:0-18676 GCA_019149425.1 Psidium friedrichsthalianum | reverse complement strand
TTGAGTAAGGGGTTGCTAAAATCTCTTTTGCAATGTGAGTTAGTATGAAAATTGAGTTGAATAACTATTTCACCACTGTAGAATTTGAAATCCATACTTTCGAATTGAGGAAACTCAAATATAGTGGTTAAATAAATCTCTAGTTCGGAAATATTTTCCATTATTCCCTTTTGTCTTTTTTACTATTTATTAGATTTCTAGACCCTCTATCTAGGTGCCTGCCTTGTATGTCACTAGCTTGAGAAAAAGTTTCACTATCATTAACTATATTATATTTATTGCAAAAATCATTATACAATTCTACTATTATATTTTTAACTTTTTTTTCTATATATCTAATATTCACAATTTCAGTCAAATGTAAACAATTATAATAGGAATTCAAATCATCAAGTAAGCCATCCATTTTGGTACGTGGATCCAAAACACAAACAACTAAATAAATAATATGAATTTTGGAATATTACATCCATTTGTTTGCATTGCTATAATATCGAACCTAATTGATTATCGTTTTCATTTTCTTCAAAAATACCAGCAATATTTACACACTCTATTAAAAATAAATGCATAGTAGGATAATAAACACCAGATAAAGTATAAGTTGCATTATTAAAAACTTTTAAAAAATTTAATTTTTTTTTGCAAATATTCCACTTTTGTGGGTATAAATTATTTTGAGAAACATGATTCGTAAAAAACGTACATAATAAATCTTTATATGAAAAAGATTGATTAAGCAACTCGTATATAGAATTTCAACGATTTGAAACATCTCTTGAAAATTTTTTGGTTTGCTTCCATTTTATTTACAAAATCTACCCTCAGTCTCTCATAACTTGGGGATATTTACATAAATATTGAATTATTGTTTTTATTGGACGGAGACAAATTTCAAGAGTTCGTAAACCATATTGTACGCATAAATTTAAAACATGACAAGCACATCTAATGTGAAAAAAATTTCCACCAAAAGCGGGTGTAAAAAGTATTTCTAACTCGCGAATGGAAGCGGTATTTGCCGAGGCATTATCAAAACTAATTGAAAAAATTTTATTAACCAATAAATATTTTTCTAAAATTTTCTTAATTATTCTATAAATATTATGTGCCGTATGCGTTTCATCAAAAACTCAAAATGCAATAATTCTTTTTTGAATATTCCAATCATCGTCTATCCAATGACATGTAATACCCATATAATAATGAGTTTGCTAAGGATCGCTCCAAATGTTACTACCTATATGCACACGTTCATTGAAAATTGCAAAAAATATTTCTCAAATCTTTTTTTCCTTTTTTATAAAGTTAAAAAATTTGGCGTTTAAGCGAATTTTTTCAGGTTTTGTTTGTGGAGTACATGCATTTTTTATAAAAGTATTAAAACCAAAATTTTCACCAAAATTAAATGATAAATGTTCAATAGCAGCAAATTTAGTTAATTATTGTCATAATTATTTCTATCATAACGAAATAAAGGAGAAGTGTTAGATCGACAAACTTGGGAATTTGTTATTGCCTGGTGTCGATCCTAAATTGCGTTGGATGTTTGACACCATATGTTGTCGATATGTTCCATAGCCGCTTCCACTTGTAAAGCTATATATTTTTTTGCAATGCTTACCTGTGAGGTTGTACTCATTTTCTTCTATATATTTCTTGGTGAAGTGTTGCCATATAATGGATGCACCTCATCGACTCATCTCATTTGTTGTTGACGCTTTTTCGGTATTGGTAATAGGATGCAGACTTTCTTGCGTTGGAACATACTCGACATGGGAATAACATTGATATCATCATCGTCATCGTCTCCCTAATGTGCATACTCACGAGGATCATGAGAATAATTAGATTCTTCCAGAACCATCGGACTCTTTCCTCTTCCACTTGCCATTTTTTGAGAGAATTGAGTGGAAGAAAACTGACAAAATTGAGCGAATTTGAGAGAATTTGAGAGAATTATTTGAGAAATGAGATAAATGAGAGAATTTGAGAGAAATTGTGAGGAAAAAATGAAAAGGGAAGATGCGTATTTATAATAGTTAGGATTATTTAATAAATTAAAGAAAAAAAAGTGAAGTAGATTATTTAATAATTAAAAAAATTAAAAAAAACGGCTATATAGCCGTTTGGTCTTGGCGGTTCGGAATCGCTGGTTTGGAACCGCCGGTTCCAGGCCTGTTCCAAAAAAAAAAAACAACCTGGAACGAACTAGCCCGGTCAACGGGCTGGTTCCGGGCTAGAAGTGGCCCGCGGCCCTCTCCCCCAACAAAAAAAAAAAAAAATCAACTGTAACAAGTTACTTTACAACTCCTTTGTTAACAAGTTTTTGAAGTGTGCCCCACCCCTTTTCCAACTCTGTCGCCTTCTCCTTGTCTTTTCTCGTAAGTATTCATTGAAATTCTGTGGTGGGTGGTGCGTGCCCTTCAACGTAAATTTATCATCAATGTTCCTACGAAAGTGGCGCCCCTCATTTCCTGAAAGTGTGTCCTAGGACCTTCAGTAAAAAAATAAAAAAAAAGAGGGTTTTTCAAAGACTTAAAATAGCAGAAATGAAGTCGGATGACCCAACCCGAGTGGATTGCCTCATGATCTTTCTATAATCATCCACAATAAACTCCTTTTCTTCTTTGGGGATGGCGTTATGAGCGTAGTCATCATGGCACTTGCAATATGAAACGTTAGAGCCGTCGCGTAGAGGTGGATGCATGATTGAATTTCCTTCATTCATGCTTGTCCCGACAATGGATTGCCATTTGATCTTTGACTCTAAAGTAAAAATATTGCTTCTTGAAATCTTGAGCACTGAGACTCTAATGTCCAGATACAACAATTAAAAGGGGTGAATTGGATGAAAATATTAAAATATATCTTGAGTTTGAATCCTCTAGACATAACCCAGACCCGAGATTAATTATGGATGTTTGAATATTCCAAATGGTATATATTTTCTATTTTATCTTGACATCAAATTAGAATCAGCTTGGACAAAATAGAGAAAGAAAAATATCGAATTATTGAAGTCTTTGGATTATTATTGGAAACTCCAGCCAGGGGACTTCAATTGGAAATAGTTGGTCAACTTTTCTTTTGTTGACCAATATTTGCTGACCGAATTTTGCACTTTACCTCGCGGTAGTCTATATACATATTTGCAAGGGTTTTCTCCATGGATTTTGTTCGTGGAATTACATCAAGAATTCAAGTATTGAATCAGTGAAACCTTATTGTAAGATTTGCATGTTAATTTTTTTTTCCTTGAAATTGAGATATTATTTCGTGAGAAATTGTGGGGTTAAATACTTATGGGCTATTTGATGTAATCAGAGGTTAGGAAACACTGAGAGTGTTTAAATGACTCGAGTATGAGTTATAATTTCCGTTGTATCGATTGATCTATAATGTAATTAATTACTATTCTACCCATGGACGTAGGTCTTTATGACCAAACCACACAAATTTGGTGTCCAATTTATTTTCATGTTCTATTTATTTTATTGTTCGATTGCATGCTTCTGCAATTGAAATGACCAAGGATGATTTTTCAGATCTTTTTATCTAAGGCTAGATTTTAAAACTTTTGCAAACGGTAACTTTTTGGAACTTCTATAAAAGATCTTACACAAGTATAGGCAACAACAAGGAGAAAAATGGATGAAGATTACGAAGACAAGATTCATAGAGGTTCAGCCTTCGATTTGCCTGGTCCACTCTGCCAGCTTTTAGCAGCCCAATCAGGCCATATCAATTAGTATGTACAAGTATTACCCTACTTGTAATATGTTTCTCTTACATTTCCCCTTCTAGAAGAGTAGGGCTGCATTTGGTCTTTGGGTTTGGATTGGGATAGGATAGGATAAGGTTGTATTAGGAATGCTTCAAAAATATCTTCCGAATTGTAGAAAATCCTATTGCATGTTTGGTGCAATCCAACATAGGATAAAAATCTTTGAAGATTTTCGAAAATCTCACTTGCCAAAATTTGAAGCATAAAATCAGCCGTACATTTAAAAGGAGAAGAAAACAGCTTCATTTTTTTAGCTCTATGTTTTTTTCACGTTCCCAAGGGCAAGGGAGCTTCCCTCTGCTTGAGGTAGGAGATGATGTGCTAAGCCACCCTGAGCGAGTCGATTGCGTTCTTGAAGGCCACAGGGGTTTCGCTCGTGAACGGTAAAAACGGCGGCTAGTTCCACCAGCTTTCACATGAACTAGACCATCTTATCTCTTGGCCTACTCAGCGAACTTCACTAGGTACGCATACTGGTCCATGCTCGTGTTCTCCAGTGCCGCATCACAAATCGAGGTCACTGAGTTGCTGCGATCCATCCATCGATTGGAGAGGGTTAGCTTCAAGTAGAGAAGACAGAGATCTCCTCAGCCTGTGTGCTGAAGGCGAGGAAGAGGATGAACTCCTCTGCTGGAGATTTTGAAAAAAAAATTCCCTTGAGGACAGCGTGGCGGGTCGACGGTGAGAAGAGAGTTGATGGGGTAAGCACAGTACAAGTACCATAATTTTCATATAGCGCTCACTTGAGTGCCATAACTTTTTTTGACCACTTTGAGTACCAAATCAGAGCAAAAATGGGTCATCTAAGTGCCGCTTCCGACAAATTGTCTGACGTGAATTTTTTTATTGATTTATTCGTCACATGTGGATTTTTTGTCATTATTTTATATTTTTTAGGTCTTAGCATTGGCCAATGAGGGACACCGGCGACCCTTGCCAGACATGGATCTGACGGGGTGAGGGCTACCTCACCCTTAGTCGGCGGGTAGTGACAACCATGGGCGAGGGCGTGAAGGCCCTCGCTTGTAGTTGGCGAGGCGATGGCAATTGGGGGCAAGGGTTATGACAGCCCTTGCCTAGTCTGGGCAAGGGCCTTTGCGACCATGGCCGGCGGGCCGTGAGGGCCCTCGCCCAAATTTGGTGAGGGCCTTTGCACCCTCACTCGTTGCCAGCGCGGCTGCGATGGCCCTCACCCATGGTTGTCGCAGCCCCACCGGCCGAGGACAATGCTCGACCCTTAGCGGTAGATCCGTGGCTGGCGAGGGTCACCGGTGACCCTCGTTGGCCAATGTCAAAAACTAAAAAAAAAAATCAAAGGAAAATAAAACATTTCAAAATAAATAAAAAAATAAAGATATTCCAAACATATTTAAAAATTAAAAAAAAATCGTGCCGGCGATGCCACATCAGATTTTTCGGCATCCACATAGGATTTCAGTGAGCTAAATCACCGATAACACTCAAGTGATTGATTTTTAAAATTTGTGGTAAAGCAGAAAAAAATTATGGCACTGAAGTGAGCGCCATACACAAGTTATGACACTTGCGGTGTATTTACCTCAGAGTTGGTGGAGATGTGCAACCTAGCAGGATGATGTCGAGCGATGAAAGAAAGCGAGTCCAAGGGATTTTTCCTATTTTTCTGTTTCTTTTTTCTCAGTTTTTCATATTAGATATCCTATCCAGTTTTATCCACCCCTAGGATGGGATACTTTTGTCTGACTTATATCCAGATTACATCCGGACATATCAGAATTCAGTGTTCCCCAAACACTGGATAGGATGAAAATTATCCTATCCGAAGTCATACCACCAAATTAACATAGCCTAGTTTCTCTATTGACGCCCCCACAAAAGAATTAACCATTTTTTTTTCTGCTGACGCACCCACAACAGCATTAGAGCTCTCCCGTTCTCCAATTATTTTGCTCATTAAAACTTTGATTTTCCAAGCTTTAGTGGAGAGAAATCGGGGAGGCAAACTCAGTAACCCAAGAGTTCCACTAATTTGTGTAGATTGATACACGATTGTTCTTATGCAGTTTTTTTGTTGTTGTTGCATACTTTGCATCAACATATAATGTAGTTAATTACTTAGTATTATCATTTGCCTTAGCGAACAGGCAGAAATGCTCTGCCAATCAATTGAACGAATGTATTACATTAGAGACTCTTATGGATAAATGTTATTGGCATCAGTGAATCCGCGAACAAAACATTGTAATATCTCAGAATTTCCACTACACACGTATACATATTTATGTATATAGAACAAATAAAGACTAAAGCTTAGTTATTGCCTTCATCCATGTCACCGTTAGATCAGACGGGTCCCATGTGGGGCCTAACTCAAGCAATAGTGAATGTGAGTTGGCTCACACACACCGAGGTCATACTTACATTGCCTCTATTAGTAGTCTCAATTGAGAAAATATTGGATAGATTAGATTTGCCAACTAGATAGTGCATTGAACCATTGAGAGGTCAACATGTGGCTGGTTGGCCCCACTGGTCAAATTTTTGAAAAAGAGAAAGCCCCAACAACTCTCCATTATCTCTCTCCTCTCCTCTGTTAATGCCCGGTCAAATTTTTCAAAAAGAGAGAGCCAACAAATCTCTCTCTCTCTCTCTCTCTCTCTCTCTCTCTCTCTCTCTCTCCAGCTTCACGTGATCAACCATATCCCTCCATTTCCAAGTTCACCCTTTGGCTTCCTCGACTAGATCTCTGCTCGGCTATGATACCAGGCCGGTCCCTTGACCAAAACCACATGCCGCCGCTGCCACTTCCACCTCCGCCGTCTCGGACCCCCTCTGTGTCGCCTCATCTCCCTCCGAGTTCACGGCTTGTTCTGCTCTCTCCAAGTTCACTCTTTGGCTTCCTCGACTACATCTTCGCTTGGCCATGACACCAAGCCCGTCCCTTGACCAAAACCATGCCGTCGCCGCCGCTTCCGCATCCGCCGTCTTGGACCCCCTCTGTGTCGCCTCGTCTCTCTCTGAGCTCACGATTTGCTCTGCTCTCTCTCCAAGTTCACTCTCTCTCCCTCTACCAAAACCACGTCGCCACCTCACTGTCGCTTCCCGGAGCCCCCTCTACTGCCACCTCGTCTCTCTCTCTGAGTTCACAGCTTGCTCTGCTCTCTCCAAGTTCACTCTCTCTCCCTCGACGAAAACACTTCGCTCGACCAAAACTTTCCCTTTGACTAGAACCATGCCGCCGCCTCTACTGTCGCTTCCCGGAGCCCCATTGGCACGCTCCGATTTGTCCTTTGCTCCAATGAGCTCAGGTTAGGGGTTTCCCCTCTTTGCAATCCAAATGCTGAAGCTTTGTTTTGATTGGGGGTTTTGCCGTGTGCGGTAATTGGAACGATGGTAAACTGCTGTGTAGTGAAAGAGGATAGAGTAATTTCGAGTTGTGCGAAGAGTTTTTCAAGATTCGTTGGCTTGTTGATTGGGCATTGTAGCTTGTTGTTGATGGGTTGGTGAAGGGATGAAGGATTGAGGAAGTGCATAAGCTTGTGCAGCTTCGGAAGGTAAATGACACCGCCTTTAGACCTTGCAACTTCCGACCACTAAGTAGACATAGGTCACTATATTTGAAATTAATAACTTCAGTGCAAATTTTAAGGCTAAAAGGAATTTCAAGATCTTTATGGCGTAGCATAAGTGGTTTTGCGCAAGTGATTGTGTTCTAACGTAGAGGCAATACTGCTCATAAGGTGTTATATACTGTGCGAGTGAATTGTGTTCTAAAAATGTATGCTCTGTATTTCATTAGGAAAAGGTTTTTGATACACATAACTTAGGGTGTTGCATGCAAGAATGGGAAATTCAAAACTATAAACTTTCGAAAATCTTTGGTTCTTAGTCAATTGCATATACATAGTTCTACATGAGATGCTTTCTTTGATGATTAGCTGCATGCTTTGAGTTATTAAATATGCACATATCATTGTCAATTCTTTTCTAGACAGTGCTTCTCTCATCTCTCATCTACTTTTTTTTTTTGCATGTTCAGGTATGACCACAACGTTTCACATACTGTTGTAATTATTTCGGTGTTACTTTTCCATCTTTTGGTGACTAGAGCTATCTTGTCTACTTTTTGTTGGTAAGAGCCCCTTGCCTAGCTGCAAATTTTAATCCTCAAATTTCTTTGGGCTTGTGTTCCTAAAAATGTTTATTCTGTGTTTTATTAGGAAGGAACCCAGAAGAACTATCTCTATTCTAAAGTCATCACATCAGTTAATTCGCATCTGTAAAGTTCTCGGATGGCTGAATCAGAGGTAATTCTTTACTCATAGTGTGCAAAACATATTTTGCTTTCTTAAATAATAGACAAGATTTTTTTTTATAAAAGCACTACGTTAATTACATTTTGTCCATTTGGTTGCAGCATGAAACTTCTCATCTTGCATATGTAACACATGATATGGAAAAAGAATTTGAGTTTGTAGTAGGAATGGTTTTCTAAATGATGTTGAAGCATATCAAAAGTATGTGGCCTATGCAATTAACAAAGGATTTGGTGTGAAGAAGGGTCTTATGGTTAGAAATAGGAAAGGAGAAATAACCTGAAGGACTTTTATGTGTAATTGTGAAGGGCATTCTGTTAGCTCATCTGATCAAGAAAAGAAACATGAGAGGTTTGAAGTTAGATGTAGGTGTCTTGCTTGTATCAAATTTAAGGTTGATAATGGTGTCTACGAAGTGATAGAGTATGTTCCCGAGCATAATCCTGCATTTGTGCCGGAAAATCAAAGGCATTTCATTAGATGTGGAAGGTCGATATTTGATTACGAAAAGGGTGCTGTAGTGGATATGGCCAAAGCAGGCATTGGGGGAACTGCGGCACATAAATACTTAGCAAACAAAGCAAAAGGAAGCAAAAACTTGAGTTTCGTTTGTCGCGACCTAAAATTCGGTTTTCCCAATCTAGGTTAATGGATTATCAAATTAATTAATTAGATTAATTAACTTAGTTCGAACTCTCCCAAGTTCTACCAAATCGCGACTTATGGTTCAAATGATTATTTTTACAAAAGATTTTAAATTTTCGGAGCCGCAACTAATATTTTTTGGTAGGTCGATTAGAAACCTAAGTAAATTAGTGGGAGAACTAAATTATTTTTACGAACGAAAGATTTTAAGTTCGTGACTTGGTTACATTAATTTTTCAACTAATGCCCTTTCGGTGCCAATTTCATGAAAAATATTCAATTTGGCAATTTTGATGAATTCTCACTCGAAGTTTGAAATTGAGATTTTTTTTTTTGGTTTTTATGGATGAAATTTAAAATTCAAGTTGCAAAAACTAAAAGACAATTACCGCTATTTCTTCAAATAAGTTTCGATCTAAAGCCTGATAGAAACCCTAAAATTCAAAATGTCTGCTATGGAAATAATTCTATCTAAAGCTTGATAGATGACTTATTTCCATATATGCGGTTGCGGATTAGGAAATTTCTAATGAATCACATTTTGGAATATTTTGGATATCTTTGAGTATTTCAATAGATTGAAGTAATTTAGTTTTAGTGGTCTAACTCTGATATGACAATCTATTGAAAATACTCAAAGATATCCAAAATATTCCAAAATGTGATTAATTAGGAAAATTTCCTAATCCGCAACCGCATATATGGAAATAAGTCAATCTATCAAGCTTTAGATAGAATTATTTCCATAGCAGACATTTTGAATTTTAGGGTTTCTATCAGGCTTTAGATCGAAACTTAATTGAAAGAAATAGCGGTAATTGTCTTTTAGTTTTTGCAACTTGAATTTTAAATTTCATCCATAAAAACCAAAAAAAATCTCAATTTCAAACTTCGAGTGAGAATCATCAAAATTGTCAAATTGAATATTTTTCATGAAATTGGCACCGAAAGGGCATTAGTTGAAAAATTAATGTAACCAAGTCACGAACTTAAAATCTTTGGTTCGTAAAAATAATTTAGTTCTCCCACTAATTTACTTAGGTTTCAAATCGACCTACCAAAAAAGATTAGTGGCGGCTCCGAGAATTTAAAATCTTTTGTAAAAATAATCATTTGAACCATAAGTCACGATTTGGTAGAACTTGGGAGAGTTCGAACTAAGTTAATTAATCTAATTAATTGATTTGGTAATCCATTAACCTAAGATTGGGAAAACCGAATTTTAGGTCACGACAAACGAAACTCAAGTTTTTGCTTCCTTTTGCTTTGTTTGGTAAGTATTTATGTGTCGCAGTTCCCCCAATGCCTGCTTTAGCCATATCCACTACAGCACCCTTTTCGTAATCAAATATTGACCTTCCACATCTAATGAAATGCCTTTGATTTTCTGGCACAAATGCAGGATTATGCTCGGGAACATACTCTATCACTTCGTAGACACCATTATCAACCTTAAATTTGATACGAGCAAGACACCTACATCTAACTTCAAACCTCTCATGTTTCTTTTCTTGATCAGATGAGCTAACAGAATGCCCTTCACAATTACACATAAAAGTCCTTCAGGTTATTTCTCCTTTCCTATTTCTAACCATAAGACCCTTCTTCACACCAAATCCTTTGTTAATTGCATAGGCCACATACTTTTGATATGCTTCAACATCATTTAGAAAACCATTTCCTACTACAAACTCAAATTCTTTTTCCATATCATGTGTTACATATGCAAGATGAGAAGTTTCATGTTGCAACCAAATGGACAAAATTTAATTAACGTAGTGCTTTTATAAAAAAAAATCTTGTCTATTATTTAAGAAAGCAAAATATGTTTTGCACACTATGAGTAAAGAATTACCTCTGATTCAGCCATCCGAGAACTTTACACATGTGAATTAACTGATGTGATGACTTTAGAATAGAGATAGTTCTTCTGGGTTCCTTCCTAATAAAACACAGAATAAACATTTTAGGAACACTAGCCCAAAGAAATTTGAGGATTAAAATTTGCAGCTAGGCAAGGGGCTCTTACCAACAAAAAGTAGACAAGATAGCTCTAGTCACCTAAAGATGGAAAAGTAACACCGAAATAATTACAACAGTATGTGAAACGTTGTGGTCATTACCTGAACATGCAAAAAAAAAAAAAAGTAGATGAGAGATGAGAGAAGCACTGTCTAGAAAAGAATTGACAATGATATGTGCATATTTAATAACTCAAAGCATGCAGCTAATCATCAAAGAAAGCATCTCATGTAGAACTATGTATATGCAATTGACTAGGAACCAAAGATTTTCGAAAGTTTATAGTTTTGAATTTCCATTCTTGCATGCAACACCCTAAGTTATGTGTATCAAAAACCTTTTCCTAATGAAATACAGAGCATACATTTTTAGAACACAATTCACTCGCACAGTATATAACACCTTATGAGCAGTATTGCCTCTACGTTAGAACACAATCACTTGCGCAAAACATACTTATGCTACGCCATAAAGATCTTGAAATTCCTTTTAGCCTTAAAATTTGCACTGAAGTTATTAATTTCAAATATAGTGACCTATGTCTACTTAGTGGTCGGAAGTTGCAAGGTCTAAAGGCGGTGTCATTTACCTTCCGAAGCTGCACAAGCTTATGCACTTCCTCAATCCTTCATCCCTTCACCAACCCATCAACAACAAGCTACAATGCCCAATCAACAAGCCAACGAATCTTGAAAAACTCTTCGTACAACTCGAAATTACTCTATCCTCTTTCACTACACAGCAGTTTACCATCGTTCCAATTACCGCACACGGCAAAACCCCCAATCAAAACAAAGCTTCAGCATTTGGATTGCAAAGAGGGGAAACCCCTAACCTGAGCTCATTGGACGCAAAGGACAAATCGGAGCGTGCCAATGGGGCTCCGGGAAGCGATAGTAGAGGCGGCGGCATGGTTCTAGTCAAAGGGAAAGTTTTGGTCGAGCGAAGTGTTTTCGTCGGGGGAGAGAGAGTGAACTTGGAGAAAGCAGAGCAAGCTGTGAACTCAGAGAGAGAGACGAGGTGGCAGTAGAGGGGGCTCTGGGAAGCGACAGCGAAGGTGGCGACGTGGTTTTGGTAGAGGGAGAGAGAGTGAACTTGGAGAGAGAGCAGAGCAAATCGTGAGCTCAGAGAGAGACGAGGCGACACAGAGGGGGTCCGAGACGGCGGATGGGAAGCGGCGGCGACGGCATGGTTTTGGTCAAGGGACGGCTTGGTGTCATGGCCAAGCGAAGATCTAGTCGAGGAAGCCAAAGAGTGAACTTGGAAAGAGCAGAACAAGCCGTGAACTCGGAGGGAGATGAGGCGACACAGAGGGGGTCCGAGACGGCGGAGGTGGAAGCGGCAGCAGCGGCAGCAGCGTGGTTTTGGTCAAGGGACCGGCCTGGTATCATAGCCGAGCAGAGATCTAGTCGAGGAAGCCAAAGGGTGAACTTGGAAATGGAGGGATATGGTTGATCACGTGAAGCTGGAGAGAGAGAGAGAGAGAGAGAGAGAGAGAGAGGAGAGAGAGAGTTGTTGGCTCTCTCTTTTTGAAGAATTTGATTGGGCATTAACAGAGGAGAGGAGAGAGATAATGGAGAGTTGTTGGGGCTTTCTCTTTTTCAAAAATTTGACCAGTGGGGCCAACCAGCCACATGTTGACCTCTCAATGGTTCAATGCACTATCTAGTTGGCAAATCTAATCTATCCAATATTTTCTCAATTGAGACTACTAATAGAGGCAATGTAAGTATGACCTCGGTGTGTGTGAGCCAACTCACATTCACTATTGCTTGAGTTAGGCCCACATGGGACCCGTCTGATCTAACGGTGACATGGATGAAGGCAATAACTGAGCTTTAGTCTTTATTTGTTCTATATACATAAATATGTATACGTGTGTAGTGGAAATTCTGAGATATTACAATGTTTTGTTCGCGGATTCACTGATGCCAATAACATTTATCCATAAGAGTCTCTAATGTAATACATTCGTTCAATTGATTGGCAGAGCATTTCTGCCTGTTCGCTAAGGCAAATGATAATACTAAGTAATTAACTACATTATATGTTGATGCAAAGTATGCAACAACAACAAAAAAACTGCATAAGAACAATCGTGTATCAATCTACACAAATTAGTGGAACTCTTGGGTTACTGAGTTTGCCTCCCCGATTTCTCTCCACTAAAGCTTGGAAAATCAAAGTTTTAATGAGCAAAATAATTGGAGAACGGGAGAGCTCTAATGCTGTTGTGGGTGCGTCAGCAGAAAAAAAAATGGTTAATTCTTTTGTGGGGGCGTCAATAGAGAAACTAGGCTATGTTAATTTGGTGGTATGACTTCGGATAGGATAATTTTCATCCTATCCAGTGTTTGGGGAACACTGAATTCTGATATGTCCGGATGTAATCTGGATATAAGTCAGATAAAAGTATCCCATCCTAGGGGTGGATAAAACTGGATAGGATATCTAATATGAAAAACTGAGAAAAAAGAAACAGAAAAATAGGAAAAATCCCTTGGACTCGCTTTCTTTCATCGCTCGACATCATCCTGCTAGGTTGCACATCTCCACCAACTCTGAGGTAAATACACCGTAAGTGTCATAACTTGTATATGGCGCTCACTTCAGTGCCATAATTTTTTTCTGCTTTACCACAAATTTTAAAAATCAATCACTTGAGTGTTATCGGTGATTTAGCTCACTGGAAATCCTATGTGGATGCCGGAAAAATCTGATGTGGCATCACCGGCACGATTTTTTTTTAATTTTTAAATATGTTTGGAATATCTTTATTTTTTTTATTTATTTTGAAATGTTTTATTTTCCTTTGATTTTTTTTTTTAGTTTTTGACATTGGCCAACGAGGGTCACCGGTGACCCTCGCCAGCCACGGATCTACCGCCAAGGGTCGAGCATTGTCCTCGGCCTGGTGGGGCTGCGACAACCATGGGTGAGGGCCATCGCAGCCGCGCTGGCAACGAGTGAGGGTGCAAAGGCCCTCACCAAATTTGGGCGAGGGCCCTCACGGCCCGCCGGCCATGGTCGCAAAGGCCCTTGCCCAGACTAGGCAAGGGCTGTCATAACCCTTGCCCCCAATTGCCATCGCCTCGCCAACTACAAGCGAGGGCCTTCACGCCCTCGCCCATGGTTGTCACTATCCCGCCGACTAAGGGTGAGGTAGCCCTCACCCCGTCAAATCCATGTCTGGCAAGGGTCGCCGGTGTCCCTCATTGGCCAATGCTAAGACCTAAAAATAATATAAAATAATGACAAAAAATCCACATGTGACGAATAAATCAATAAAAAAATTCACGTCAGACAATTTGTCGGAAGCGGCACTTAGATGACCCATTTTTGCTTTGATTTGGTACTCAAAGTGGTAAAAAAAAGTTATGGCACTCAAGTGAGCGCTATATGAAAATTATGGTACTTGTACTGTGCTTACCCCATCAACTCTCTTCTCACCGTCGACCCGCCACGCTGTCCTCAAGGGAATTTTGTTTTCAAAATCTCCAGCAGAGGAGTTCATCCTCTTCCTCGCCTTCAGCACACAGGCTGAGGAGATCTCTGTCTTCTCTACTTGAAGCTAACCCTCTCAATCGATGGATGGATCGCAGCAACTCAGTGACCTCGATTTGTGATGCGGCACTGGAGAACACGAGCATGGACCAGTATGCGTACCTAGTGAAGTTCGCTGAGTAGGCCAAGAGATAAGATGGTCTAGTTCATGTAAAAGCTGGTGGAACTAGTCGCCGTTTTTACCGTTCACGGGCGAAACCCCTGTGGCCTTCAAGAACGCAATCGACTTGCTCAGGGTGGCTTAGCACATCATCTCCTACCTCAAGCAGAGGGAAGCTCCCTTGCCCTTGGGAACGTGAAAAAAACATAGAGCTAAAAAAAATGAAGCTGTTTTCTTCTCCTTTTAAATGTACGGCTGATTTTATGCTTCAAATTTTGGCAAGTGAGATTTTCGAAAATCTTCAAAGATTTTTATCCTATGTTTGATTGCACCAAACATGCAATAGGATTTTCTACAATTCGGAAGATATATTTGAAGCATTCCTAATACAACCTTATCCTATCCTATCCCAATCCAAACCCAAAGACCAAATGCAGCCCTACTCTTCTAGAAGGGGAAATGTAAGAGAAACATATTACAAGTAGGGTAATACTTGTACATACTAATTGATATGGCCTGATTGGGCTGCTAAAAGCTGGCAGAGTGGACCAGGCAAATCGAAGGCTGAACCTCTATGAATCTTGTCTTCGTAATCTTCATCCATTTTTCTCCTTGTTGTTGCCTATACTTGTGTAAGATCTTTTATAGAAGTTCCAAAAAGTTACCGTTTGCAAAAGTTTTAAAATCTAGCCTTAGATAAAAAGATCTGAAAAATCATCCTTGGTCATTTCAATTGCAGAAGCATGCAATCGAACAATAAAATAAATAGAACATGAAAATAAATTGGACACCAAATTTGTGTGGTTTGGTCATAAAGACCTACGTCCATGGGTAGAATAGTAATTAATTACATTATAGATCAATCGATACAACGGAAATTATAACTCATACTCGAGTCATTTAAACACTCTCAGTGTTTCCTAACCTCTGATTACATCAAATAGCCCATAAGTATTTAACCCCACAATTTCTCACGAAATAATATCTCAATTTCAAGGAAAAAAAAATTAACATGCAAATCTTACAATAAGGTTTCACTGATTCAATACTTGAATTCTTGATGTAATTCCACGAACAAAATCCATGGAGAAAACCCTTGCAAATATGTATATAGACTACCGCGAGGTAAAGTGCAAAATTCGGTCAGCAAATATTGGTCAACAAAAGAAAAGTTGACCAACTATTTCCAATTGAAGTCCCCTGGCTGGAGTTTCCAATAATAATCCAAAGACTTCAATAATTCGATATTTTTCTTTCTCTATTTTGTCCAAGCTGATTCTAATTTGATGTCAAGATAAAATAGAAAATATATACCATTTGGAATATTCAAACATCCATAATTAATCTCGGGTCTGGGTTATGTCTAGAGGATTCAAACTCGAGATATATTTTAATATTTTCAACCAATTCACCCCTTTTAATTGTTGTATCTGGACATTAGAGTCTCAGTGCTCAAGATTTCAAGAAGCAATATTTTTACTTTAGAGTCAAAGATCAAATGGCAATCCATTGTCGGGACAAGCATGAATGAAGGAAATTCAATCATGCATCCACCTCTACGCGACGGCTCTAACGTTTCATATTGCAAGTGCCATGATGACTACGCTCATAACGCCATCCCAAAAGAAGAAAAGGAGTTTATTGTGGATGATTATAGAAAGATCATGAGGCAATCCACTCGGGTTGGGTCATCCGACTTCATTTCTGCTATTTTAAGTCTTTGAAAAACCCTCTTTTTTTTATTTTTTTACTGAAGGTCCTAGGACACACTTTCAGGGAAATGAGGGGCGCCACTTTCGTAGGAACATTGATGATAAATTTACGTTGAAGGGCACGCACCACCCACCACAGAATTTCAATGAATACTTACGAGAAAAGACAAGGAGAAGGCGACAGAGTTGGAAAAGGGGTGGGGCACACTTCAAAAACTTGTTAACAAAGGAGTTGTAAAGTAACTTGTTACAGTTGATTTTTTTTTTTTTTTGTTGGGGGAGAGGGCCGCGGGCCACTTCTAGCCCGGAACCAGCCCGTTGACCGGGCTAGTTCGTTCCAGGTTTTTTTTTTTTTTGGAACAGGCCTGGAACCGGCGGTTCCAAACCAGCGATTCCGAACCGCCAAGACCAAACGGCTATATAGCCGTTTTTTTTTAATTTTTTAATTATTAAATAATCTACTTCACTTTTTTTTCTTTAATTTATTAAATAATCCTAACTATTATAAATACGCATCTTCCCTTTTCATTTTTTCCTCACAATTTCTCTCAAATTCTCTCCTTTATTCATTTCTCAAATAAATTCTCTCAAATTCTCTCAAATTCGCTCAATTTTGTCAGTTTTCTTCCACTCAATTCTCTCAAAAAATGGCAAGTGGAAGAGGAAAGAGTCCGATGGTTCTGGAAGAATCTAATTATTCTCATGATCCTCGTGAGTATGCACATTAGGGAGACGATGACGATGATGATATCAATGTTATTCCCAATGTCGAGTATGTCCCAACGCAAGAAAGTCTGCATCCTATTACCAATACCGAAAAAGCGTCAACAACAAATGAGATGAGTCGATGAGGTGCATCCATTATATGGCAACACTTCACCAAGAAATATATAGAAGAAAATGAGTACAACCTCACAGGTAAGCATTGCAAAAAAATATATAGCTTTACAAGTGGAAGCGGCTATGGAACATATCGACAACATATGGTGTCAAAACATCCAACGCAATTTAGGATCGACACCAGGCAATAACAAATTCCCAAGTTTGTCGATCTAACACTTCTCCTTTATTTCGTTATGATAGAAATAATTATGAACAATAATTAACTAAATTTGCTGCTATTGAACATTTATCATTTAATTTTGGTGAAAATTTTGGTTTTAATATTTTATAAAAAATGCATGTACTCCACAAACAAAACCTGAAAAAATACGCTTAAACGCCAAATTTTTTAACTTTATAAAAAAGGAAAAAAAGATTTGAGAAATATTTTTTGCAATTTTCAATGAACGTGTGCATATAGGTAGTAACATTTGGAGCGATCCTTAGCAAACTCATTATTATATGGGTATTACATGTCATTGGATAGACGATGATTGGAATATTCAAAAAAAGAATTATTGCATTTTGAGTTTTTGATGAAACGCATACGGCACATAATATTTATAGAATAATTAAGAAAAATTTTAGAAAAATATTTATTGGTTAATAAAATTTTTTCAATTAGTTTTGATAATGCCTCGGCAAATACCGCTTCCATTCGCGAGTTAGAAATACTTTTTACACCCGCTTTTGGTGGAAATTTTTTTCACATTAGATGTGCTTGTCATGTTTTAAATTTATGCGTACAATATGGTTTACGAACTCTTGAAATTTGTCTCCGTCCAATAAAAACAATAATTCAATATTTATGTAAATATCCCCAAGTTATGAGAGACTGAGGGTAGATTTTGTAAATAAAATGGAAGCAAACCAAAAAAAATTTTCAAGAGATGTTTCAAATCGTTGAATTCTATATACGAGTTGCTTAATCAATCTTTTTCATATAAAGATTTATTATGTACGTTTTTTACGAATCATGTTTCTCAAAATAATTTATACCCACAAAAGTGGAATATTTGCAAAAAAAAATTAAATTTTTTAAAAGTTTTTAATAATGCAACTTATACTTTATCTGGTGTTTATTATCCTACTATGCATTTATTTTTAATAGAGTGTGTAAATATTGCTGGTATTTTTGAAGAAAATGAAAACGATAATCAATTAGGTTCGATATTATAGCAATGCAAACAAAATGGATGTAATATTCCAAAATTCATATTATTTATTTAGTTGTTTGTGTTTTGGATCCACGTACCAAAATGGATGGCTTACTTGATGATTTGAATTCCTATTATAATTGTTTACATTTGACTGAAATTGTGAATATTAGATATATAGAAAAAAAAGTTAAAAATATAATAGTAGAATTGTATAATGATTTTTGCAATAAATATAATATAGTTAATGATAGTGAAACTTTTTCTCAAGCTAGTGACATACAAGGCAGGCACCTAGATAGAGGGTCTAGAAATCTAATAAATAGGTAAAAAAGACAAAAGGGAATAATGGAAAATATTTCCGAACTAGAGATTTATTTAACCACTATATTTGAGTTTCCTCAATTCGAAAGTATGGATTTCAAAATTCTACAGTGGTGAAATAGTTATTCAACTCAATTTTCAATACTAACTCACATTGCAAAAAGAGATTTTAGCAACCCCTTACTCAA
>JAGVVM010018578.1:0-11544 GCA_019149425.1 Psidium friedrichsthalianum | reverse complement strand
TTATTAAGATTAGATCGCACTTTGTAAGTTTTAGGACTCATATACTTTCCTGATAAATTTTATGATTTCCGATACACATATATTTTTTTAGGTGCATCACGCTAAGCCTTACGCAAATCTTGCAACAGCGGATGTGCAAAGAAAGGTGAGAATTGAACAGACAGGATCGTTTATGTGAATACGTGTCGATTTCGAAACTTGAGACGTGCTCCATCACAGTGTCCACCACTTATAAAGAATGGTGATGTTGTGATTTGAACTTCATCATCTTATGGAATTCGAATAAATAAAGTGTTCTCCATAAAGAAAAAGCTCATAATCATTAAAAATTTGAAACAAAAATACCTTATACTCCTTTTTCGACTCCGAAAATAAAATAAAATAAAAATCATACTCCTTTTATTACGAACCGGATTTTTGGCCGGCGATTTGCCGGGCATGTCTTTATTCTCGGTTTCGAATCGTTAATGGTGTCGAGCAGAGGGGATGTGATGGAAGAGAGGAGCTGAGGGTTGCTGATTTTTTCGGCCTTAACTTCATCAAATATCGTATATCAAGGAGTCCTAAGATTAAATTGTACCGGGGGTACTGTCTTTGCCTTCCGGTTCAATGGACAATGTGAAGCACAAGCTAAACAGCAATGAGCTGAAGCTCACGACAGGGGCCTCTAGCAGTAGTCCGGTAATCCGATGCCCAGCCTAAATGCTTTTCTTATTTTAATGTGTCAGTGCATGCACGCCCTGCCCCCTTCTCAATTGAGAGAAATTAATTTTTCTTCCCGTCATTTCAAGGAAATACCCCCAAATTTTTATATTCCACAGTTCAGATAAAGCCTGTTAAGGTCTTGCTTAGGAGCAACCAAAGATTAAATTGTAAGTCAAAGAAATATAGCAAAAATTAAATTTCCGATAAATTTTTTTTCAAATATAATGTTAGCCTAAGAACACAATGGGGACATAAAATTATAATAAATGCAAAAATTTAAATTCTATAACACTCTTTTCTTATTATTGTGAATTTTGCTTCAATTTATTTGGCTCAAGTTCTGTCTTTCAATTCTATTATGTGCATCGATCACAAAACTTAACAAAGAAAAAAAAAATCACTTAGACCGGGGAAAATTATCAAAAAAGTCCTAATCCTATTACGTTGTGTCAATTTAGTCCCAAACCTCTTTTTTTTGCCAATTTGGTCCATTTGGGCGGCCATCACTAACATAGCACTACCGGCTCTGAGGTCGACTTTTTAAAAATAATATTCTAATAATTTTGTAAATTTTTATGATCTTTTCCTTTTTTCTTTTCTTTTCTTTAATTTTTTTTTCTCATCCTTGCTGGGCACAGGCAAGGGCCGAGATGCCCTCTTGTATCTTAGGAATGACCAAAGATGGGATCTTTTAGTAAATTACAAATTCAGCATCTGGTTTGTAAAGGTAAATATAGAAGACATCTTATCTTCATCCCGACACCCCGGCCCTCGATGCTGAATTTGTAATTCACTAAAAGCTCCCATCTTTGGTCATTCCTAAGATATATATAAATGTGTCGATCATTTAGAACGTGTTTGAATTGTTACATAAACTTAAAAAGTTCTAGCCTAATAAACTAAAGCCCATGGACTTTGTCTTTATCGACATATTTGAAAGTTCTCAATGTTAAATTAAGTGAGGCTTAAATTGACTTATTGTAATCGTTATTCTTGATAATAATTCAAGTTTGAAAAAGATGTTCTAAAATAAGTTGTAATGGTTACCAATTTCATTTTTTTTACAAATTGCAAGTTTAAATTTATTATTTATTTATTGTAACTTTGAGGTAACATGGTCAATATAATCCCCATAGTAAGCAGAAATTTTAATGAATAAGTATTTAAAATAAGCTTTAATGTATAGATTTTTTTTTATTTGTCGGCCCAAAATCATAATTTGCGTCAATTATTTAGAACTTTTGAGGATGTTGTCGAAGGGAAAGCTGTAGCACAACAAATTAAAACCTATGAACCATATCATTATCAATCTTTTTAAAATTAATTATCCCTTATTCATTTTTTTCCAATTACAATTATTCCATTGGGTACCCGCCTGAGGTATTTTAACCCTTTTTTTTTTAATCGGCACAAACCGAACTTTTCACTGTTTCATCCAAGTCTAAGTCGTTGATTAATTCGGAAAGCACGGCGTCGAATGGCGAGACATGGTGTTATGGATGAGTTGAGGTTGACATGAAACTGCTTTGAACCAAGTGTGTCAACCGGTGAGAGACTAACTACATATTCGAGTCCTGATCTGTCGTATTAATCATCCGTAATTAGCGTGATTAACCAAGTCACTAGAAATTGTGGCTCATGCATGCACGTACGTACAAGTAAAGAACACAATAGAAACAACAAACGAAGGGCGACAGCAACGTACACTTCCCACTTTTCACATTGCTATCGCCATCGGTTTTGTTCTTTGTTTTGGTTAATTAATTAGACATTCGTTTCAGACACTCTAATCGCTATCCACGGTTTTCAAGGTGGCTTATGGAATCCTTGGAAAAATTACTTTTGTTAATCTTGATGGGCATCTCCACGTTTCATGCAAGGCCATTGTGGATAGACATGGCATCCAAGGGGAAGAGGGAGACGGTGGAAAAGACAAGTTTAAGACTACAATGTTCCTCAAAATACATCTTGTGTTTGTTCTTTTTCTTTGAAGTTGATCTTGATCCCTTCCCGAAATCGGTATTGATTAGGGGTGAGCATGGTCCAAGTGGGCAGTTTCCACCCTAGAAACGGGAACCACCCACTAAGGGCCGATTCCAAAAAATCAAAACCAGGAATAGCCCTTTGGTTCTATGGATCTACCCGAGAATCAGATTGCCGGTTCAATCTGATCCGATTCCCAGATGGGTCCATGAAACCAGTCCCACCAAGCAAATGGAGGCAATCAAGAGCGAAAGAGTGAGGTGATGAACAGTTGGAGGTGTGGCTATGAGTCAATGGGAGTTGAGAGTTGAGGCCGTGAGCTGAGTGACGGAGACGGAGAGACCGAGGTGAGGGTGAGAGTTTGAGACGAGATTAGCGAGTTTCAAATTAAAGTAACGTTATAAATTATATTGTATATTACCAATCCGGTCTGGTCCAAGTGGGTGGACAGGCCGTTCCACACTTGGAACTAGGAACCGGACCGGTTCCCTTAGAAACAACCGGTTTCAAGCTGGTTTCAGGTGGTCCGAGTGGTTCCCAATTCCTTCGCACACCGCTTGTATTCATTAGAAATTTCTTTTGCAAAGAGCTTCTTACCTGGGTTTTGACCAAGTTAGGGCAGCATCACAATGGCCCTTTCATTGACCATGGCCAGATCAGCCACATTTTTGGTTCTCATCTTGGTATCTCCATCCAATCACGATCTTTCGAATTAGAGATCATCCGTATCACCGATCACACTCCTTGACGGACAATCACTTTGAAGCCTGGCTTGCTTAATTCTCCATGTCAATGGTACGATTTCTACACAAAGTAGGCGTTGATCAAGTCGAATTGTACATTGGGAGGCTGTTTCCAGTTCGGTCTTTTATGAGGCCTGAGAGTTTGCATTCAGATCTGGTGATTTGTACTGTACAGCAGCTTGTGACAAGTTTGGTTGGTGGGACTCAGAGAGATCGAGCAGCTAATGTCACGATAAGAGATAATCTTTACTTGTGATCTGTCGCAGTTAAGCCAGGGTGCAGACAGTTTTGAAGCTGATAGAGATCGAGCGGCTAAGGCACCGCTAGCGACACACGGGACGGAAATGAAATAGCACAGGGTGCAGACAGTTTTGAAGCTGATAGACGAAGTACAGGTTTAAAGCATGAACTGAATGGCATCTGAATACCAAAGTCATTACTAGAAAAAAGAAATCTATCGAAACTCAATAATGAAGGAGTTCCAGAACATGGCATTAGAGCTAGAGAGCTACAATACACAAGACAGGATCTAATACTTTATCTTCATTTTCATGGAGAAGTTTTCAGAGATGGATCATGTCTATTTCTAGAGTCTTGCACCCAACAACAAACGTGACAGTTGAAACAAAGCCTACCCAGTACCACAATTCATCATCAGTCTCTTTCCTTCCTCATCTTCTTCATAGCACCAAGAGACTGCCGTGCAATCAGTTGGCGCTGGAATCATTACAAGGAAGGATATAATCAATAATCAAGTCGGCTCCTCTTCTAGATTATCGTATTATTATTATCTCGTGGCTAAAAATGGTTGGCTACGCCCACGATACACACTTGTAGTGATGTAAAACAGACGCCATCAAGGCACGTAGAAAGAGTGCTTCATGTAAAGCCAGGTGAATCTACTTTAGTAGTGGTAGCAGAGCCAATATATACCCGCAGAGCAGTTGGTTCACTCGTCTAACACAGGGGAAAGCAAGGGCTTATCTGAAAAGAAAGCTTCCAAGTTCCCGACGACGAGATCACATAAATCCGATAGGGATTCTGCAGTAAAAACAGCTCTATGCGGGGATAATATGACATTATCAAGAGCAAGGAGCTCTTCAGGAACATTGGGCTCATTCTCAAACACATCTAAGCCGGCACCTCCAAGCTCTCCCTGTACTAGAAGTTGCACCATTTCCTTTTCATGGATAATTGATCCACGTGCAATGTTGACTATCACACCTTCCTTCCCCAAAGCTAATAGTACTTCCCTATTGATCATGTGGTGGGTTTGCTCACTCAGGCCACAACAGATTACGAGGGCATCACAGTTACTGGCGAGCTCGTGGACATCGGAGTAGAAGGGGTACAAAACATATGGCTTCTTCTTCCTGGAGTTATATGAAACGGTGCATCCAAAGGCCTCAAGCCTTTTAGCAACTTGTAGGCCAATCCTTCCCAATCCAACAACTCCAGCTCTCTTGCCTCCTAGCTGCAAGTGAAATTGCCACCACAGGAGAAGATACAATTTACACTACATGTGTAACTGAGACGATAAGAAAAGGTAAACGACGACATACTATTCTACATCTACACCTCACTAGTAACAGAAAAACATGCAATAACGAATTAAGCCAACCAGTTCAAAGGACCTTATGTTATGCCGCATCTGTTACCGAGCTTAAATGGGTTGTCCAAGTGTGCTTCACTAGTCAAATCCATCAGCATTGACATTTCCAAGAGAAGACAATACATTCATAATTTCAATTGCCTTGCTATAGAATACTGTATGCCATAGCTGTAAAACATGCCGTGAGCCATATTACAGCATTTGCACCATTGAATTTATTAAGCCAAGCCAGGGGATGCTCAAGACCAGTAACTCTGTCAACCAACATATCAGACCAAACTCCTCATCAAAGATAAATCTTGTGGCCACATAAATTATCTTAAATGAAGATTTTACCTATCATATTTTCTGTCGGTAAATCAAAATTTAAAAACTTTAGAAAGGTGAATGCGTCAGAGTTGAACAAAGGAAAATAACGAAATCCAATCTTTCCAAAGATCATGTATTAATAGAGAGGTCTTTTTGGCCGTCATGACGAAAAATCTTTTTATGCATCTAGACATCGTCTATATACCTTGAGTTACTAGTGTTAGGCCCCACAAGATGTCTGAGTGATAACTAGAAAGATAGACCCTTTGTACGGATCAAGGTTTTCTCGTCAAACAATCATGCTTGGCCCTTGTACGCTAAAGGTCGCGACATAGGGACCGGCTCGTTGGCTCGGTATAAACATCCTCCACCTGATCAGCCAATTAATAGTAGAGCAATCTGTAATACACTTCTACCTCATGAATCATGAGGTAGAAGTGTATTACAGATTGCTCTACTATTAATTGGCTGATCAGGTGGAGGATGTTTATACCGAGCCAACGAGCCGGTCCCTATGTCGCGACCTTTAGCGTACAAAGGGCCAAGCATGATTGTTTGACGAGAAAAACCTTGATCCGTACAAAGGGTCTATCTTTCTAGTTATCACTCAGACATCTTGTGGGGCCTAACACTAGTAACTCAAGGTATATAGACGATGTCTAGATGCATAAAAAGATTTTTCGTCATGACGGCCAAAAAGACCTCTCTATTAATACATGATCTTTGGAAAGATTGGATTTCGTTATTTTCCTTTGTTCAACTCTGACGCATTCACCTTTCTAAAGTTTTTAAATTTTGATTTACCGACAGAAAATATGATAGGTAAAATCTTCATTTAAGATAATTTATGTGGCCACAAGATTTATCTTTGATGAGGAGTTTGGTCTGATATGTTGGTTGACAGAGTTACTGGTCTTGAGCATCCCCTGGCTTGGCTTAATAAATTCAATGGTGCAAATGCTGTAATATGGCTCACGGCATGTTTTACAGCTATGGCATACAGTATTCTATAGCAAGGCAATTGAAATTATGAATGTATGTCTTCTCTTGGAAATGTCAATGCTGATGGATTTGACTAGTGAAGCACACTTGGACAACCCATTTAAGCTCGGTAACAGATGCGGCATAACATAAGGTCCTTTGAACTGGTTGGCTTAATTCGTTATTGCATGTTTTTCTGTTACTAGTGAGGTGTAGATGTAGAATAGTATGTCGTCGTTTACCTTTCTTATCGTCTCAGTTACACATGTAGTGTAAATTGTATCTTCTCCTGTGGTGGCAATTTCACTTGCAGCTAGGAGGCAAGAGAGCTGGAGTTGTTGGATTGGGAAGGATTGGCCTACAAGTTGCTAAAAGGCTTGAGGCCTTTGGATGCACCGTTTCATATAACTCCAGGAAGAAGAAGCCATATGTTTTGTACCCCTTCTACTCCGATGTCCACGAGCTCGCCAGTAACTGTGATGCCCTCGTAATCTGTTGTGGCCTGAGTGAGCAAACCCACCACATGATCAATAGGGAAGTACTATTAGCTTTGGGGAAGGAAGGTGTGATAGTCAACATTGCACGTGGATCAATTATCCATGAAAAGGAAATGGTGCAACTTCTAGTACAGGGAGAGCTTGGAGGTGCCGGCTTAGATGTGTTTGAGAATGAGCCCAATGTTCCTGAAGAGCTCCTTGCTCTTGATAATGTCATATTATCCCCGCATAGAGCTGTTTTTACTGCAGAATCCCTATCGGATTTATGTGATCTCGTCGTCGGGAACTTGGAAGCTTTCTTTTCAGATAAGCCCTTGCTTTCCCCTGTGTTAGACGAGTGAACCAACTGCTCTGCGGGTATATATTGGCTCTGCTACCACTACTAAAGTAGATTCACCTGGCTTTACATGAAGCACTCTTTCTACGTGCCTTGATGGCGTCTGTTTTACATCACTACAAGTGTGTATCGTGGGCGTAGCCAACCATTTTAGCCACGAGATAATAATAATACGATAATCTAGAAGAGGAGCCGACTTGATTATTGATTATATCCTTCCTTGTAATGATTCCAGCGCCAACTGATTGCACGGCAGTCTCTTGGTGCTATGAAGAAGATGAGGAAGGAAAGAGACTGATGATGAATTGTGGTACTGGGTAGGCTTTGTTTCAACTGTCACGTTTGTTGTTGGGTGCAAGACTCTAGAAATAGACATGATCCATCTCTGAAAACTTCTCCATGAAAATGAAGATAAAGTATTAGATCCTGTCTTGTGTATTGTAGCTCTCTAGCTCTAATGCCATGTTCTGGAACTCCTTCATTATTGAGTTTCGATAGATTTCTTTTTCTAGTAATGACTTGGTATTCAGATGCCATTCAGTTCATGCTTTAAACCTGTACTTCGTCTATCAGCTTCAAAACTGTCTGCACCCTGTGCTATTTCATTTCCGTCCCGTGTGTCGCTAGCGGTGCCTTAGCCGCTCGATCTCTATCAGCTTCAAAACTGTCTGCACCCTGGCTTAACTGCGACAGATCACAAGTAAAGATTATCTCTTATCGTGACATTAGCTGCTCGATCTCTCTGAGTCCCACCAACCAAACTTGTCACAAGCTGCTGTACAGTACAAATCACCAGATCTGAATGCAAACTCTCAGGCCTCATAAAAGACCGAACTGGAAACAGCCTCCCAATGTACAATTCGACTTGATCAACGCCTACTTTGTGTAGAAATCGTACCATTGACATGGAGAATTAAGCAAGCCAGGCTTCAAAGTGATTGTCCGTCAAGGAGTGTGATCGGTGATACGGATGATCTCTAATTCGAAAGATCGTGATTGGATGGAGATACCAAGATGAGAACCAAAAATGTGGCTGATCTGGCCATGGTCAATGAAAGGGCCATTGTGATGCTGCCCTAACTTGGTCAAAACCCAGGTAAGAAGCTCTTTGCAAAAGAAATTTCTAATGAATACAAGCGGTGTGCGAAGGAATTGGGAACCACTCGGACCACCTGAAACCAGCTTGAAAACCGGTTGTTTCTAAGGGAACCGGTCCGGTTCCTAGTTCCAAGTGTGGAACGGCCTGTCCACCCACTTGGACCAGACCGGATTGGTAATATACAATATAATTTATAACGTTACTTTAATTTGAAACTCGCTAATCTCGTCTCAAACTCTCACCCTCACCTCGGTCTCTCCGTCTCCGTCACTCAGCTCACGGCCTCAACTCTCAACTCCCATTGACTCATAGCCACACCTCCAACTGTTCATCACCTCACTCTTTCGCTCTTGATTGCCTCCATTTGCTTGGTGGGACTGGTTTCATGGACCCATCTGGGAATCGGATCAGATTGAACCGGCAATCTGATTCTCGGGTAGATCCATAGAACCAAAGGGCTATTCCTGGTTTTGATTTTTTGGAATCGGCCCTTAGTGGGTGGTTCCCGTTTCTAGGGTGGAAACTGCCCACTTGGACCATGCTCACCCCTAATCAATACCGATTTCGGGAAGGGATCAAGATCAACTTCAAAGAAAAAGAACAAACACAAGATGTATTTTGAGGAACATTGTAGTCTTAAACTTGTCTTTTCCACCGTCTCCCTCTTCCCCTTGGATGCCATGTCTATCCACAATGGCCTTGCATGAAACGTGGAGATGCCCATCAAGATTAACAAAAGTAATTTTTCCAAGGATTCCATAAGCCACCTTGAAAACCGTGGATAGCGATTAGAGTGTCTGAAACGAATGTCTAATTAATTAACCAAAACAAAGAACAAAACCGATGGCGATAGCAATGTGAAAAGTGGGAAGTGTACGTTGCTGTCGCCCTTCGTTTGTTGTTTCTATTGTGTTCTTTACTTGTACGTACGTGCATGCATGAGCCACAATTTCTAGTGACTTGGTTAATCACGCTAATTACGGATGATTAATACGACAGATCAGGACTCGAATATGTAGTTAGTCTCTCACCGGTTGACACACTTGGTTCAAAGCAGTTTCATGTCAACCTCAACTCATCCATAACACCATGTCTCGCCATTCGACGCCGTGCTTTCGAATTAATCAACGACTTAGACTTGGATGAAACAGTGAAAAGTTCGGTTTGTGCCGATTAAAAAAAAAAAGGGTTAAAATACCTCAGGCGGGTACCCAATGGAATAATTGTAATTGGAAAAAAATGAATAAGGGATAATTAATTTAAAAAGATGATAATGATATGGTTCATAGGTTTTAATTTGTTGTGCTACAGCTTTCCCTTCGACAACATCCTCAAAAGTTCTAAATAATTGACGCAAATTATGATTTTGGGCCGACAAATAAAAAAAAATCTATACATTAAAGCTTATTTTAAATACTTATTCATTAAAATTTCTGCTTACTATGGGGATTATATTGACCATGTTACCTCAAAGTTACAATAAATAAATAATAAATTTAAACTTGCAATTTGTAAAAAAAAATGAAATTGGTAACCATTACAACTTATTTTAGAACATCTTTTTCAAACTTGAATTATTATCAAGAATAACGATTACAATAAGTCAATTTAAGCCTCACTTAATTTAACATTGAGAACTTTCAAATATGTCGATAAAGACAAAGTCCATGGGCTTTAGTTTATTAGGCTAGAACTTTTTAAGTTTATGTAACAATTCAAACAC
The DNA here is from genome assembly GCA_019149425.1 of Psidium friedrichsthalianum. Classification (NCBI taxonomy): domain Eukaryota; kingdom Viridiplantae; phylum Streptophyta; class Magnoliopsida; order Myrtales; family Myrtaceae; genus Psidium; species Psidium friedrichsthalianum. The sequence continues at coordinate 1,555 of JAGVVM010018578.1, read as the reverse complement.
GTTCTAAATGATCGACACATTTATATATATCTTAGGAATGACCAAAGATGGGAGCTTTTAGTGAATTACAAATTCAGCATCGAGGGCCGGGGTGTCGGGATGAAGATAAGATGTCTTCTATATTTACCTTTACAAACCAGATGCTGAATTTGTAATTTACTAAAAGATCCCATCTTGGTCATTCCTAAGATACAAGAGGGCATCTCGGCCCTTGCCTGTGCCCAGCAAGGATGAGAAAAAAAATTAAAGAAAAGAAAAGAAAAAAGGAAAAAGATCATAAAAATTTACAAAATTATTAGAATATTTTTTAAAAAGTCGACCTCAGAGCCGGTAGTGCTATGTTAGTGATGGCCGCCCAAATGGACCAAATTGGCAAAAAAAAGAGGTTTGGGACTAAATTGACACAACGTAATAGGATTAGGACTTTTTTGATAATTTTCCCCGGTCTAAGTGATTTTTTTTTCCTTTGTTAAGTTTGTGATCGATGCACATAATAGAATTGAAAGACAGAACTTGAGCCAAATAAATTGAAGCAAAATTCACAAATAATAAGAAAAGAGTGTTATAGAATTTAAATTTTTGCATTTATTATAATTTTATGTCCCCATTGTGTTCTTAGGCTAACATTATATTTGAAAAAAAATTTATCGGAAATTTAATTTTTGCTATATTTCTTTGACTTACAATTTAATCTTTGGTTGCTCCTAAGCAAGACCTTAACAGGCTTTATCTGAACTGTGGAATATAAAAATTTGGGGGTATTTCCTTGAAATGACGGGAAGAAAAATTAATTTCTCTCAATTGAGAAGGGGGCAGGGCGTGCATGCACTGACACATTAAAATAAGAAAAGCATTTAGGCTGGGCATCGGATTACCGGACTACTGCTAGAGGCCCTGTCGTGAGCTTCAGCTCATTGCTGTTTAGCTTGTGCTTCACATTGTCCATTGAACCGGAAGGCAAAGACAGTACCCCGGTACAATTTAATCTTAGGACTCCTTGATATACGATATTTGATGAAGTTAAGGCCGAAAAAATCAGCAACCCTCAGCTCCTCTCTTCCATCACATCCCCTCTGCTCGACACCATTAACGATTCGAAACCGAGAATAAAGACATGCCCGGCAAATCGCCGGCCAAAAATCCGGTTCGTAATAAAAGGAGTATGATTTTTATTTTATTTTATTTTCGGAGTCGAAAAAGGAGTATAAGGTATTTTTGTTTCAAATTTTTAATGATTATGAGCTTTTTCTTTATGGAGAACACTTTATTTATTCGAATTCCATAAGATGATGAAGTTCAAATCACAACATCACCATTCTTTATAAGTGGTGGACACTGTGATGGAGCACGTCTCAAGTTTCGAAATCGACACGTATTCACATAAACGATCCTGTCTGTTCAATTCTCACCTTTCTTTGCACATCCGCTGTTGCAAGATTTGCGTAAGCTTAGCGTGATGCACCTAAAAAAAATATATGTGTATCGGAAATCATAAAATTTATCAGGAAAGTATATGAGTCCTAAAACTTACAAAAGTGCGATCTAATCTTAATAC
>JAGVVM010018576.1:0-13485 GCA_019149425.1 Psidium friedrichsthalianum | reverse complement strand
CGGGGTTGTCCTTCGCCTGGTCAAGACAGATCATGCTTTAGTAAATTATACTTCCATAATTTATTTCTTTATAAAAAAAAAACTGAATTTAAGTGAGTTCGAATTCTTTCAGTCATAAAGTTTCCATTCCAGCATGACTACTTAAAGCGGTGAACCAATCATATGAATATCAGTCTAATATCCTAAAAAATCTCTAACTTTAACTCTATTCGAACTTTCCCCTTTGTCATATAAAAACCTCACGCTTAGGTTAAGTCTCAATTCTATCCTAAACTATTTTCGTCCAATAAAAAACTCTAACTTTAAATCATGTCTCAATTTTATCTTAAACTCTCTTTTTTTGTGCTATGAAAAACTCAACTTTAGGACTTATCCTAATTATGCCGTCTAGTCCCAATTTTACCCTAAAATGTTTACAGTCTCATAATAAACCATAAATTTTTACTTGAGTCACAATTCTTCCTTCATTAATCCTCCGTCTAAAAATTCTCGTTGACAACCGAGAAACGGAAAGCTCCCAAGCACAAACATTCAAACATCCCATCCTGACCGTGAGAGATGGAACATTCCTAAGCACGAGAGATTAGAGACTAAGGCCAAAATCATTAAGGGCGATTTTGACGAAGGTTAATGAGGTAGATTTAGAACTCAAGTAAAAGTTTGTAATATTTTATGAGATAAAAAAAGAGTAAAATTGAAATCGGATCTAAAGTTGAGATTTTTTGTTTATGAAACAAAAAAGTTACCTAAAGTTGGGGTGTTTTACAAGACCAAAACTTGTTAAGATTGAATTGAGATTGGACCTAAAGTCGAGAATTTTTCATGGGATCAAAAAAGGCTTAAGGTATGATTACAACTGCATTTAAAGTTTGATTTTTTTTTTTATGAGACAAAAGGTAAAATTGGAGCAAGTGCTAAAATAAGAGGTTTTTAGGTTATTAGACTTGTGAATATTTCAATGAAAATTTCAAAATCGAATTTGAGCAAACGTAGAAATAGAAACAACTAACATCAATCACAATTTGCTCTATATCTTATGGTGCTACGGTATGCTTGCACTTGGTAGCTAGTAGCTACTGCCCAATGCCGTACCTCGACCGCCTTTCCCACTTTGTTCTCAGCATGTTTACTCCTTTTCATGTTCCATTTTCCCCCCCATAATTATTTTTATGACAATCATAACCCACATTTATTTCGTGAAATATTAACTATCTAGAAAATATTTTACTAAAACTAATCACTTATATTGCTTACAAAATTTAAATGAATGAAATATATTTTCATCATCAATGAAAATGTTTTGATATATATTGAGCTCTATAATGAAAATATTTTTTATTGACTATTATTTCAAACAACACAAAATGATTTTTTAAAAATATCATATAAATCATTCATTTTTTTTAAAAAAAAAAATAGAGCCTTAATGTCAAGGGGACATTGCAACAACGTTCAAAAGATGGTAGGAGTATGTTAAAACTGAAACGTCGAGTCAAGGGGCGAGTCGGGACAATAAAAGAAAATTAAGAAGAAAAAGGTAACTCTCATAATTAATGGAGAAATTCTCTTGGTACTTGACTACGACCCGTCTCGTGGTAGCACTTGATCGTATTTTAGGTAGAAAAATTGTCCAAAGTTTTTTAAACCTATTGCATTTTTGTCAATTTAGTCTAATCATTTTAATTGTGCCGATTGACTCCTAAACCTTTTTGTGTCTTGCCAATTGGATTCCATCCAGTTAATTTTTGGGCAAAAATTGCTAATGTGGACGTAGACCGTCATACGCAGTACAACCGGCGTTAACGTGGACAATTTAAAATTATATTTTAATGTTCTTGATTTTATTTCAATTTTTACTTAGTTTATATTTCTTTTTCTCTCTCTTTTTCACAAGCCACAGCCACAAACTCGTGCCAACCATGGGCAAGGGCCTCCACACCCTCGTCCATATCCAAATGAGGGCCAACACCCTCGTCTATTGACTGGCACCCCCCAATTGACCGATGAGGGCTGCAATGCCCTCACTTGGTCTGGGTAAGAGTGTCACGGTCCTCACCTGGATTTGGGCGAGGACCCGACAACCTCGCTAGGTTTGGGCAAAGGTGTCACGGCCTTCACGCAATCTAGACGAGGGTGTCGGCCATTGCCTAGATTTGGATGAGGGCCTCTCACTGTGTCCTCGTCAACCACAATTGGGAAAAAATGAAAATAAAGAAATAAGAGAATAAAATCCAAAATATTAGAATATTATTTAAAATTTTCCACTTCAGTGCTGAACTTACCACATAGTCGGCATCTACATCAGCATTTTTGAACAAAATTGGTCGTGTGATCTCATTGGTAAAATGTGAAAAGGTTTAGGATTTAGCCGCACAATTAAATGGTTTAGGACTGAATTGACAAAAATGCAATAATTTAAGAACTTTTTTTTTCACTTTTTCCTATTTTAGACTAGAGATTGATCGGAGTCAATGCTAAGGGATGCATTGAATCGATGTTGAGAAATTAGGGATGACGAGGAAAAAAATGAAGTTGCGGTGCAAATGGAAAATTTCACACACTATTTAATTTAGTTTATGACTTGGCCGGTTAGATATTTAAAATCTAAATCGATTCAATGCTTCCCTTAGCATTGACTCTGATCAGTCTCCAATCTAAAATAGGAAAAATTGTAAAAAAATTCATAGACCTATTGCACGTTTGTCAATTCAGTCCTAAACATTTCAATTGTGTCAATTGAGAGCTAACCTTTTTTCATGTTTTGTCAATTGAGGCCATTCGACCAATTTTAGCCTAAAATCGATAACATGGACACCAACCATTCGACACTACACTGCTAACGTTGACATGGATAATTTTTTATAATATTGTAATTTTTTTACTGTTTCACTTTTTTTCATTTTTCTTTTCTTTTCTTTCTTTCTTTACTTTTTTTCTTTTCTTTTTCTTTTTTTATTTTTCCCTTTTACCTCCACTGACCATCGACGAGGCCTCGTGATGGCTGGCAAGGGAAAAAGAGAAAAAAAAAAGAAGAGAAAAATAGTAAAGAGGGAAAAAATGAACAATATCAAAAAATATTTAAATATTATTAAAAATTGTTTACTCAATGCTGACCGGGCTATGTAGAATGACCGGTGTCCATAGTAGTTATTTTCGGACAGATTTGCCGATTAACGTAGTTAGCAAAACGTGAAAAGATTTAAGTTTCAATCGAAAAAATTAAAATGTTTAGGATTTAATTGGAAAAATACAATACGTTTATGATTTTTTCAGAAATTTTTTCCTTTTCTAAGTATCATCAGTTTAGGATGTTAATTGGGCAAATGTTGCTATGATCATCAGTATGAATTAGAGTCACCGCGTTTCTCATGACCCAAAACACACGCACCAGCAGCTTCGGACGGGGTTAGCCCGAAGTGATGTCCACTTCCCTGGTATTTCCAGTCGATCGACACATCCTGAAATCCGACAAATTCAGTGCATCCTGTGATGATTAATAAGCAAAAAGTAATATGCTGAAAACATTTATCAAAAACATTACAAGCGCATTTTAACGAAAAAAACTTATCAAATTCTTAAACATCATTAATAGAAATTCCCTTATGCAACATTCACAGTATATAAAAGTGGATTTTGTTCTTTCCATGGACACCACTTGTCATTACCAGTTCTTACGAACAAAGCAGAAGTTCGACATCTTCAATGGAGGAAATTATCAAGAGGAGCCAAGATTCAGAGCCCATCAATATATTTGATTGGATTTACCTTTACTCTAAAAAAATATTAAAATCATCAAGTTATGGATCAACTATAATATATCACAAGCATATTAATTTATTAATATGTGATTTTTTTCAATATAACTCACACGTGCATCTGAACATGCTATCTTGCTTTCGCTTTTTCATTTTCTATGCTTTAATTTCAAGCTGATTGTGAGATAACGGATGTGCTGACGGAAAATCTTCATCGAAAGTCATTCGGATCGAACCACGTAAAAAGTGTCCAAAAAAAAGAAAAAAAAAAGGTTTCGTGGGTCATGTCTCTGCCAAAGCAAAGGAAAATACGGCCAGGGAAAAGAAAGGAGAAACTCATATAATAAGGGAGAAACAATAATAATAATAATACAATCTGATGAAGTGGTAATAATGGCCACCTATAAACAGAGACAAAATGAAATGATGATGCCCTATTTCTCCAAACAAAAAGATGATAATATCTTTATTCAATTAAATTATATCACGTCTTATATTTTTCCAGGGGCTCTCGTTGCCTCTGCTGTAGATCATCATGAAAGTCATTTCACCTTTTGCTCGCCTCGCTATGACGTCATGCCCACGCAAGCCCCACGCAAGCCCTCAATTTGTTGCATCCCCCCTTCTCCGTTAACAAAGTCGAGAAAATGAAAACTTGATTTGTTATTATAAGAGTTTGTTTTCTGCCCGATTGATATTATTGGAAGAGACTAATGAACTTTAGTGATGAAAATGACATATGTCATCTTATTTGTGCTACTATTCCAGGAAATAAAGATTTAGAGAAATGCGACTATTTGTTCATTGATAAAAAAAAAAATACGATTGAGTGCGAGCGATTTCATTTATCGATCAGATAAATTTCTCAAGGAAAATCACACAAGTAATAAGGAAAATTTTAGTCCAAAATATCGTGATGTCTATTTGTGGTGTAAAATGAATTTCGTGCTATCACTATTTGAGATTGACGTATCCTTGAGCATCGATCTATTATGTAATTTAATTTCAATTGATACACATATCATCTAAAACATAAATGAGAGAAACATGGAATAATATTGAAATTAAGGTTTTGTTTGTTTGTGGAGATCAATATTTAAAAAGTATTTTCCTAAAAATAATCATTTGTATTGTTTACGAAAACGAATGAATGAAAAAATCATTATATATGAAAATGTTTTAACATAAATATCGTCTATAATGAAAGCATTTTTCATTGATTAATAGGTCAAGCGCTCTAAGTGATCATTTATAAAAAAAAATTTATTTTCTGAATTACTCATTTTTCATGAAAAATATAGAAACCAAGGCTCCGTTTGTTTCGTGAAAATATGACGTTTTTTTCGAAAATATTTCCCAAAAAAAGCTATTTTTCAGGAAAATGACATTATTTCCGACATTTTGCTAAAATATGAAAAAGACCCAGAAAATATTTTTTGTTATTTGGTATGGAAAATCGGATTTGATTTTGCTCCATGCACTCATTTCAATAATTTTTTATTTTCTTTTTATTTCTTTTAAAAATCAAAATTTTTATTATTTATCTTTTTCTTTTTCTTTTAGTTTTAGGCCAGTCACTGGCAACTGGCTGCAGGCGAGCTCGAGGCTCGGTTGGTCTTGGCGATCTCGAGCTCGGTTGTAGCTGGCAAGCTCCAGCCTTGCCACAGGGTTGGGCAAGGTTGGAGCTCGCTAGCTTTGGTCGAGCTCGAAGCTCGCCGGCCTTGGATGGGCTCGTTGGCCGGTGTAATGGCCGATCACTGGGTTGCCAACCGTCGCCAAGGTCCGCCATCGATAGAGGAAGAAGAGGAAGGAGCTGCGGGCATAGGAAGGATGAGGGAAAATGGAAAAAAAAAAAGAACAGAAAAGAAAAAGGATGAAATAGTGTATAAAAAAAATGAATGTAAAGGAATTGAAAAAGCAAAGATGAGAAAAATATTTTCCTCTTTCTCTACTTTTGAATGAGCATTTTTTTCATGTGTAGAAAATATTTTCCTAGACTAGTTTATTTTTCGCAAACCAAAAGCCGACGCATGTGAATTCAGCAAGGGCAGCAACTGGTCTTTCAAGTCAACCTCAAATTCAGCTTGTTGAAAAGCACTCAAGCCACCGCATGCGGGCGCAAGCGTCATCGATTCATCTCAATTAAGGGGTTGACTAGGGTGCAAAGGAGGTATAGTTTCGGCTGAAGACATCAACGGTATTCACGTCCTTAATTTTAGGGATCAATCGCCCTGAGACCATCGATCAAGATGGCGCTAGCCAGGTCGGCTAGGTCCGGTCAGTTTGAGAGGCAAAAAGAAAATTTGGGGGGCTTTGGACGAGCATTTCCTTCTTAGGGATCAACCCGGCGCCACCTTGACTGGTCCGAGCCCGATCAAGACCCCTTTTAACTTCATACAGAAAATTTAATGATGTTTTTAATCGTGAAAGACATGTACGAAGATGTTTTGGTCCGATACTTGGGCTCCGTTTGTTTTGTGAAACTTGAATTATTTGAAAAACATTCTTCTGAAATGTCGCTTGTGTCGCTCGAAATAATTAGTTAAAAAAACTTTCATTACTGACGGCAGTTTATTTATAGATATTTTCGCAAATGATGAATCGTTCATCCATTTTTGTAAGTAATAAAAAAGGTTATTTTTAGATTGATATTTTGCGGATCATTTATTTTTTCGCGAAATAAACGAAATATTGATCTTGACCGCCTATTTGTAAGTTGTAATTTTGCAATTGTTTCATAAGTCCGATGTGAAAATCTGTCCTTTCGCATCCCTTACATGTCCCCGCCTTTTTCAAAAATTGGAAGGGGTGCTAGCTCTATTTAAAGTGGTTTTTAGTTTTTAATCTTTGAAAATTTTACGACACTTTGACACTTATTATACATGAAACACTGAAATCATTCAAAATATATTACTAACACCTAGATTGCATGTACTTTTTTCATGGTTATTTAACTTAAAATCAATTATTTTTTCTTAATTGAAAACAATGATTGAAAAAAACCAATTCATTTTAAGTTAAATAACCATGAAAAAAGTACATGCAATCTAGGTGTTAGTAATATATTTTGAATGATTTTCAGTGTTTCATGTATAATAAGTGTCAAAGTGTCGTAAAATTTTCAAAGATTAAAAACTAAAAACCACTTTAAATAGAGCTAGCACCCCCTTCCAATTTTTGAAAAGGCGGGGACATGTAAGGGATGCGAAAGGACAGATTTTCACATCGGACTTATGAAACAATTGCAAAATTACAACTTACAAATAGGCGGTCAAGATCAATATTTTCGTTTATTTCGCGAAAAATAAATGATCCGCAAAATATCAATCTAAAAATAACCTTTTTTATTACTTACAAAAATGGATGAACGATTCATCATTTGCGAAAATATCTATAAATAAACTGCCGTCAGTAATGAAAGTTTTTTTAACTAATTATTTCGAGCGACACAAGCGACAATTTCAGAAGAATGTTTTTCAAATAATTCAAGTTTCACAAAACAAACGGAGCCCAAGTATCGGACCAAAACATCTTCGTACATGTCTTTTCACGATTAAAAACATCATTAAATTTTCTGTATGAAGTTAAAAGGGGTCTTGATCGGGCTCGGACCATCAGGTGGCCGGGTTGATCCCTAAGAAGGAAATGCTCGTCCAAAGCCCCCCAAATTTTCTTTTGCCTCTCAAACTGACCGGACCTAGCCGACCTGGCTAGCGCCATCTTGATCGATGGTCTCAGGCGATTGATCCCTAAAATTAAGGACGTGAATACCGTTGATGTCTTCAGCCGAAACTATACCTCCTTTGCACCCTAGTCAACCCCTTAATTGAGATGAATCGATGACGCTTGCGCCCGCATGCGGTGGCTTGAGTGCTTTTCAACAAGCTGAATTTGAGGTTGACTTGAAAAGACCAGTTGCTGCCCTTGCTGAATTCACATGCGTCGGCTTTTGGTTTGCGAAAATAAACTAGTCTAGGAAAATATTTTCTACCCATGAAAAAAATGCTCATTCAAAAGTAGAGAAAGAGGAAAATATTTTTCTCATCTTTGCTTTTTCAATTCCTTTACATTCATTTTTTTATACACTATTTCATCCTTTTTCTTTTCTGTTCTTTTTTTTTTTCCATTTTCCCTCATCCTTCCTATGCCCGCAGCTCCTTCCTCCTTCTTCCTCTATCGATGGCGGACCTTGGCGACGGTTGGCAACCCAGTGATCGGCCATTACACCGGCCAACGAGCCCATCCAAGGCCGGCGAGCTTCGAGCTCGACCAAAGCTAGCGAGCTCCAACCTTGCCAACCCTGTGGCAAGGCTGGAGCTTGCCAGCTACAACCGAGCTCGAGATCGCCAAGACCAACCGAGCCTCGAGCTCGCCTGCAGCCAGTTGCCAGTGACTGGCCTAAACTAAAAGAAAAAGAAAAAGATAAATAATAAAAATTTTGATTTTTAAAAGAAATAAAAAGAAAATAAAAAATTATTGAAATGAGTGCATGGAGCAAAATCAAATCCGATTTTCCATACCAAATAACAAAAAATATTTTCTGGGTCTTTTTCATATTTTAGCAAAATGTCGGAAATAATGTCATTTTCCTGAAAAATAGCTTTTTTGGGAAATATTTTCGAAAAAAACGTCATATTTTCACGAAACAAACGGAGCCTTGGTTTCTATATTTTTCATGAAAAATGAGTAATTCAGAAAATAAATTTTTTTTTATAAATGATCACTTAGAGCGCTTGACCTATTAATCAATGAAAAATGCTTTCATTATAGACGATATTTATGTTAAAACATTTTCATATATAATGATTTTTTCATTCATTCGTTTTCGTAAACAATACAAATGATTATTTTTAGGAAAATACTTTTTAAATATTGATCTCCACAAACAAACAAAACCTTAATTTTCAATATATTCCATGTTTCTCTCATTTATGTTTTAGATGATATGTGTATCAATTGAAATTAAATTACATAATAGATCGACTGCTCAAGGATACGTCAATCTCAAATAGTGATAGCACGAAATTCATTTTACACCACAAATAGACATCACGATATTTTGGACTAAAATTTTCCTTATTACTTGTGTGATTTTCCTTGAGAAATTTATCTGATCGATAAATGAAATCGCTCGCACTCAATCGTATTTTTTTTTTTATCAATGAACAAATAGTCGCATTTCTCTAAATCTTTATTTCCTGGAATAGTAGCACAAATAAGATGACATATGTCATTTTCATCACTAAAGTTCATTAGTCTCTTCCAATAATATCAATCGGGCAGAAAACAAACTCTTATAATAACAAATCAAGTTTTCATTTTCTCGACTTTGTTAACGGAGAAGGGGGGATGCAACAAATTGAGGGCTTGCGTGGGGCTTGCGTGGGCATGACGTCATAGCGAGGCGAGCAAAAGGTGAAATGACTTTCATGATGATCTACAGCAGAGGCAACGAGAGCCCCTGGAAAATATAAGACGTGATATAATTTAATTGAATAAAAGATATTATCATCTTTTTGTTTGGAGAAATAGGGCATCATCATTTCATTTTGTCTCTGTTTATAGGTGGCCATTATTACCACTTCATCAGATTGTTATTATTATTATTATTGTTTCTCCCTTATTATATGAGTTTCTCCTTTCTTTTCCCTGGCCGTATTTTCCTTTGCTTTGGCAGAGACATGACCCACGAAACCTTTTTTTTTTCTTTTTTTTTGGACACTTTTTACGTGGTTCGATCCGAATGACTTTCGATGAAGATTTTCCGTCAGCACATCCGTTATCTCACAATCAGCTTGAAATTAAGCATAGAAAATGAAAAAGGAAAGCAAGATAGCATGTTCAGATGCACGTGTGAGTTATATTGAAAAAATCACATATTAATAAATTAATATGCTTGTGATATATTATAGTTGATCCATAACTTGATGATTTTAATATTTTTTTAGAGTAAAGGTAAATCCAATCAAATATATTGATGGGCTCTGAATCTTGGCTCCTCTTGATAATTTCCTCCATTGAAGATGTCGAACTTCTGCTTTGTTCGTAAGAACTGGTAATGACAAGTGGTGTCCATGGAAAGAACAAAATCCACTTTTATATACTGTGAATGTTGCATAAGGGAATTTCTATTAATGATGTTTAAGAATTTGATAAGTTTTTTTCGTTAAAATGCGCTTGTAATGTTTTTGATAAATGTTTTCAGCATATTACTTTTTGCTTATTAATCATCACAGGATGCACTGAATTTGTCGGATTCAGGATGTGTCGATCGACTGGAAATACCAGGGAAGTGGACATCACTTCGGGCTAACCCCGTCCGAAGCTGCTGGTGCGTGTGTTTTGGGTCATGAGAAACGCGGTGACTCTAATTCATACTGATGATCATAGCAACATTTGCCCAATTAACATCCTAAACTGATGATACTTAGAAAGGAAAAAATTTCTGAAAAATCATAAACGTATTGTATTTTTTCCAATTAAATCCTAAACATTTTAATTTTTTCGATTGAAACTAAATCTTTTCACGTTTTGCTAACTACGTTAATCGGCAAATCTGTCCGAAAATAACTACTATGGACACCGGTCATTCTACATAGCACGGTCGGCATTGAAGTAAACAATTTTTAATAATATTTAAATATTTTTTGATATTGTTCATTTTTTCCCTCTTTACTATTTTTCTCTTCTTTTTTTTTTCTCTTTTTCCCTTGCCAGCCATCACGAGGCCTCGTCGATGGTCAGTGGAGGTAAAAGGGAAAAATAAAAAAAAAAAGAAAAAAAAAGAAAAAAAGTAAAGAAAGAAAGAAAAGAAAGAAAAAATGAAAAAAAGTGAAACAGTAAAAAAAATTACAATATTATAAAAAATTATCCATGTCAACGTTAGCAGTGTAGTGTCGAATGGTTGGTGTCCATGTTATCGATTTTAGGCTAAAATTGGTCGAATGGCCTCAATTGACAAAACATGAAAAAAGGTTAGCTCTCAATTGACACAATTGAAATGTTTAGGACTGAATTGACAAACGTGCAATAGGTCTATGAATTTTTTTACAATTTTTCCTATTTTAGATTGGAGACTGATCAGAGTCAATGCTAAGGGAAGCATTGAATCGATTTAGATTTTAAATATCTAACCGGCCAAGTCATAAACTAAATTAAATAGTGTGTGAAAATTTTCCATTTGCACCGCAACTTCATTTTTTTCCTCGTCATCCCTAATTTCTCAACATCGATTCAATGCATCCCTTAGCATTGACTCCGATCAATCTCTAGTCTAAAATAGGAAAAAGTGAAAAAAAAAGTTCTTAAATCTATTGCATTTTTGTCAATTCAGTCCTAAACCATTTAATTGTGCCGGCTAAATCCTAAACCTTTTCACATTTTACCAATTGAGATCACACGACCAATTTTGTTCAAAAATGCTGATGTAGATGCCGACTATGTGGTAAGTTCAGCACTGAAGTGGAAAATTTTAAATAATATTCTAATATTTTGGATTTTATTCTCTTATTTCTTTATTTTCATTTTTTCCCAATTGTGGTTGACGAGGACCAGTGAGAGGCCCTCATCCAAATCTAGGCAATGGCCGACACCCTCGTCTAGATTGCGTGAAGGCCGTGACACCTTTGCCCAAACCTAGCGAGGTTGTCGGGTCCTCGCCCAAATCCAGGTGAGGACCGTGACACTCTTACCCAGACCAAGTGAGGGCATTGCAGCCCTCATCGGTCAATTGGTGGGGGTGCCAGTCAATAGACGAGGGTGTTGGCCCTCATTTGGATATGGACGAGGGTGTGGAGGCCTTGCTTGCCATGGTTGGCACGAGTTTGTGGCTGTGGCTTGTGAAAAAGAGAGAGAAAAGAAATATAAACTAAGTAAAAATTGAAATAAAATCAAGAACATTAAAATATAATTTAAATTGTCCACGTTAACGCCGGTTGTACTGCGTATGACGGTCTACGTCCACATTAGCAATTTTTGCCAAAAATTAACTGGATGGAATCCAATTGGCAAGACACAAAAAGGTTTAGGAGTCAATCGGCACAATTAAAATGATTAGACTAAATTGACAAAATGCAATAGGTTTAAAAACTTTGGACAATTTTTCTACCTAAAATACGATCAAGTGCTACCACGAGACGGGTCGTAGTCAAGTACCAAGAGAATTTCTCCATTAATTATGAGAGTTACCTTTTTCTTCTTAATTTTCTTTTATTGTCCCGACTCGCCCCTTGACTCGACGTTTCAGTTTTAACATACTCCTACATCTTTTGAACGTTGTTGCAATGTCCCCTTGACATTAAGGCTCTATTTTTTTTTTTAAAAAAAATGAATGATTTATATGATATTTTTTAAAAATCAATCATTTGTGTTGTTTGAAATAATTAGTCAATAAAAAATATTTTCATTATAGAGCTCAATATATATCAAAACATTTTCATTGATGATGAAAATATATTTCATTCATTTAAATTTTGTAAGCAATATAAGTGATTAGTTTTAGTAAAATATTTTCTAGATAGTTAATATTTCACGAAATAAATGTGGGTTATGATTGTCATAAAAATAATTATGGGGGAAAATGGAACATGAAAAGGAGTAAACATGCTGAGAACAAAGTGGGAAAGGCGGTCGAGGTACGGCATTGGGCAGTAGCTACTAGCTACCAAGTGCAAGCATACCGTAGCACCATAAGATATAGAGCAAATTGTGATTGATGTTAGTTGTTTCTATTTCTACGTTTGCTCAAATTCGATTTTGAAATTTTCATTGAAATATTCACAAGTCTAATAACCTAAAAACCTCTTATTTTAGCACTTGCTCCAATTTTACCTTTTTGTCTCATAAAAAAAAAAATCAAACTTTAAATGCAGTTGTAATCATACCTTAAGCCTTTTTTGATCCCATGAAAAATTCTCGACTTTAGGTCCAATCTCAATTCAATCTTAACAAGTTTTGGTCTTGTAAAACACCCCCAACTTTAGGTAACTTTTTTGTTTCATAAACAAAAAATCTCAACTTTAGATCCGATTTCAATTTTACTCTTTTTTTTTATCTCATAAAATATTACAAACTTTTACTTGAGTTCTAAATCTACCTTCATTAACCTTCGTCAAAATCGCCCTTAATGATTTTGGCCTTAGTCTCTAATCTCTCGTGCTTAGGAATGTTCCATCTCTCACGGTCAGGATGGGGATGTTTGAATGTTTGTGCTTGGGAGCTTTCCGTTTCTCGGTTGTCAACGAGAATTTTTAGACGGAGGATTAATGAAGGAAGAATTGTGACTCAAGTAAAAATTTATGGTTTATTATGAGACTGTAAACATTTTAGGGTAAAATTGGGACTAGACGGCATAATTAGGATAAGTCCTAAAGTTGAGTTTTTCATAGCACAAAAAAGAGAGTTTAAGATAAAATTGAGACATGATTTAAAGTTAGAGTTTTTTATTGACGAAAATAGTTTAGGATAGAATTGAGACTTAACCTAAAGCGTGAGGTTTTTATATGACAAAGGGGAAAGTTCGAATAGGAGTTAAAGTTAGAGATTTTTTAGGATATTAGACTGATATTCATATGATTGGTTCACCGCTTTAAGTAGTCATGCTGGAATGGAAACTTTATGACTGAAAGAATTCGAACTCCACTTAAATTCAGTTTTTTTTTATAAAGAAATAAATTATGGAAGTATAATTTACTAAAGCATGATCTGTCTGGACCAGGCGAAGGACAACCCG
>JAGVVM010018574.1:5000-25652 GCA_019149425.1 Psidium friedrichsthalianum | reverse complement strand
TTTGTGAAAATAAAATGGCAGGAAAATAAATACTAATACACTCCTTTAACCCTGAAAAAAAAATTAATGAAAAATTATTTTTTGTGTCAAAATTGGTTCCCTAGGCTAAGCCAAGGGTCCCCCAAAGTTATTTTTTTTCAATTTTATGAATTTTTAATGGATTTTCCTAAAATTTTCCTTGCAAAATTGGTTTCCCTGACCAGGCTAAAGTCCTAAAGTTGATTTTTTTTCAATTTTATGAATTTTTATTGAATGGATTTTCTAAATTTTCTAAAATGAAAAATAGACAAAAATTAAGTGACAACAGCTGCCCCTCTTTTGAGAGAGGTCCCTCGTGAGAGATCACTCTCAAAGAAAAAATGACACTTGAGATCCAGCCGACTCTACTAGGAAAAAGAAAAGTCGTGACATCTAACTCTAGTTCCTTCTATGAAAGTTTGCTCCAAAGTTTCCTCTCCTGCTCCTTTTGATATGGATAGAGAGAGGAAGGAGAGTCAAGAGCTTTACCTGATGCTTAACCCTGCCCACCTTGCGGTTATTGTTGACTGCTTTGGGTCGATGATGGATTGGAAACCTAAGGATTCGTTATAAGAAAAAAAAACAAAAAAAAAAAAACAAAAAAAAAAAAAAAAAATAAGCAAAAAAAAAAAAAAAAAAAAAAAAAAAAAAAAAAAAAAAAAAAAAAAAAAAAAAAAAAAAAAAAAAAAAAAAAAAAAAAAAAAAAAAAAAAAAAAAAAAAAAAAAAAAAGAAAAAAAAAAAAAAAAAAAAAAAAAAAAAAAAAAAAAAAAAAAAAAAAAAAACAAAAAACAAAAAAAAAAAAAAAAAAAAAAAACAAAAAAAAAAAAAAAAAAAAAACAAAAAAAAAAAAAAAAAAAAAATAAAAAAAAAAAAAACAAAAAAAAAAAAAAAAAAAAAAAAAACAAACAAAAAAGAAAAAAAAAAAAAAAAAAAAAAAAAAAAAAAAAAAAAAAAAAAAAAAAAAAAAAAAAAAAAAAAAAAAAAAAAAAAAGAAAAAAAAAAAAAAAAAAAAAAAAAAAAAAAAAAAAAAAAAAAAAAAAAAAAAAAATAAAATGCAGGAAAATACTGAACATATGAAAAAATTATTTTTTGTTCAAAATGGTTCCCTAGGCAAAGCCAGGGCCCCCAAAGTTGATTTTTTCAATTTTATGAATTTTAGGATTTTCTAAAAATTTTCTTCAAAATTGGTTCCCTAGACCAGGCTAAAGTCCCTAAAGTTGATTTTGTCCAATTTTATGAATTTTTATGGATTCTCAAATTTTCTAAAAATGAAAAATAGGACAAAAATTAAGTGACAACAGCTGCCCCTCTTTGAGAGAGGTCTCGTGAGAGATCACTCAAAGAAAAAATGACACTGAGATCCAGCCGACTCTACTAGGAAAAAGAAAGTCGTGACATCTAACTCTAGTTCCTTCTATGAAAGTTTCAGTCCAAAGTTCCTCCTGCTCCTTTTGATATGGATTAGAGAGAGGAAGGAGAGTCAGAGCTTTAACTGAGGCTACCTGCCCACCTGCGGTTATTGTTGACTGCTTGTCGATGATGGATTGGAAAACCTAAGGATTCGTATAAGAAAACCTTAGGGGGTTGAATTTGGACCTGTATGGTAGGTTCACCCCATGGTAAATTCCTAATGAAAGGATTCTACTGATTAAAAAATTGATTGAGATTTGACTCGTATGAATAGGTCACCCTTAGTAGATCCTAATGAAAGGATTCTACTAATTAAAAATTGATGAGATTTGATCCATATGGTAGGTTACTCCATGATACATTCCTAATGGAAAAGGACTCTACTGATTAAAATTTCATTAAGATTGACCCGTATGGTAGGTCACCCCATGGAAATGCCTGTAAGAAGGACTTTGTGCCTTTAAAAAGGATTTTTCTTCCTGTAAAAAAGGACTTGGTGCCTGTAAAAAAAATTTTGTACTTGTAGTAAGGACTTTTATGCTTGTAAAAAGGACTTTGTGCCTGTAAAAAGAACTTTGTGCCTGTAGGAAGGACTTTGTGCTTGTAGGAAGACTTTGTGCCTGTATAACAAAAGGACTTTTGTGCCTGTAGGAAGGACTTTGGTACTGTAGAAAAGACTTTGTGCCTGGAAAAAGGAATTTGGTGCATGTAAAAAGGACTTTTGTGCTTGTATTGAAGGATTTATGCCTGTTTTAAAAAGACTTTGGTGCCTGTTAAAAAGGACTTTGTGCATGGTAAAAAGGACTTTTGTGCTGTATGAAGGATTTTGTGCCTGTAAAAAGAACTTTGGTGCCTATAAAAAGGACTTTGTGCCTGTCGGAAGGATTTTGGTGCCTCTAAAAAAGACTTTTGCGCATGTAGGAAGGACTTGTGTCTGAAAAAAGGACTTTTATGCATGTAAAAAGGACTTTTGTGCATGTAAAAAGGGGACTTTGTGCATGTATGAAGGATTTTGGTGCCTGTAGGACTTTTGTGCTTGTAGGAAGGACTTTGTGCCTGTAAAAAGGGACTTTGGTGCCTGTAGGAGGATTTTGTGCCTGTTTAAAAAGGACTTTAGTGCGTGTAAAAAGGGCTTTTGTACTGTAGGAAAGATTTGTTGGTGCCTGTAAAAAGGACTTAGTGGACAAAATTATAGACGCACCTTCTCTCTTGGCTGCCATCTGAATGTCTGAGAAGATCCGGATCCTGTTAAAATCTTGAACTCGATTAATTTTACAAGGAGGGTGCCATTCTGGGATTTGGGTGTGAACCGAAAAGTCTGCAGAAGCTCAAACCTGAATTGTTATGCTAAAGCAAAAAAAAGTTAGAAGATTCTAATATTTGAATATTTCAAGTTTTCAAAATGAGTCATGCTCCTGCGAGCCATGTTAGACTTGTTTCAATAAATGCGATGTGGTACAAGATAGTTTACCTAAAGTACCTACAACCTACATGTATGATCAAAATCCCTGCGATGATAATTTTGACTCAATAAATCTAAAATTACCACATGGCTCGATCAATCGCATCAACTGGAGCATTCTTATCAGATAGGACTTCTCACAATATCAATTATTTGAAGATTTTTGCTTCCTTACTGGGGAAGACTTCTAAAAACACTCAAACTATCACTCAAAAACTATGTCAAGAATTTCGGGGACTATTTGCAGTGTATACAATCTGAGTGATCAGAGAAGGGCCTTTTAAGGGACCGCAATGTAGGCTGGTCAATGGCTTACGCAATGGGTATGTATTTTGAGTTTAGAAAAGAATCAAGATTTAAAAGCAACTTCTCAGGTCTACAAGTTAAGAACCTTGAAGATCAAATAAGACTAGATTGTACTTACTCCTTTAGGCAGTAGCTTCTTGTGTGAAATCCCATGTGATTTGAAACGTCTCAATCAGGAGAAGCTTTCGGATAAATTGTAAAACATTGGTTTAGGTAGGCTTGAAAGGCCATTTTAGAGTGAGGGGTACGATAGGTTGGTGATCCCATTTGCATCATTACCAACTGTTATAGCTGCTGGGTAAATCTATATCTTTGAGCCCCAAAAGTATTCTAGATGCTTACCTTCAATTAAGCCTAAACATCATTGTTTTCGTTACTTACTTGCCAATAGATTCCCTTCTGACACTTTATTCTATATGCTGAGTATCATGGCTTTGTTCTTATGAAGGTTTTAGCCTTGCTTTTACCAGGCACTTGCTTTTATCAGCCTATTTCCTTTGGACATTTTCATTGTATTTCTCTTCAACGGCTGTTGACACTTGATTTTTGACCTTTTATTTTAGAAATTTTTTGAAATCCATAAAAATTATAAAATGAAAAAATCAACTTAGGGGACCTTGACCTAGCCTAGGAACCAATTTTGAACAAAAAATAATTTTTCATATTTTCAGTATTTTCCTATATTTTATTTTCAAAAATTCATAAAAAATCAAGAAAAAAAATGAGAGAAAATTACAAAAATCAAACTTGGAATCCTTGGCTGGCCTAAAGAGCCATTTTTGAAACAAAAATAAGTTTCCTTATTTTTCTCATTTTTTAAATATTTTTAGAGAACCCAGAAAAAATACTGGAAAAATTAATAAAAAAAAAATAGTATTTGAGGCCACAAAAATACGAAAAATAGTCAATATTTTTATTTTAATTTTCTCTCATTTTGGCTAAAGAAATTTTGAAAATTAATATAGAAATGAGATTTTATTTGTAATTTCATTTTGGATTAATTGAAAAAAATTCTAGAAATTTCATTTCAGCCCTGTAATTTTCCTTTTTTGATTTTTTGGAGTCGTTTCATCCTCCACTATTTTAAAAAATGACAAATCCAATTCAAAAGCCCACAGGAATTGTCAAGTTTCGAAAAAAAAGGACCCGAATGCAATTTTCGGTTTTTCATCTAGTCCTCAAAACCATAAAATGAAATTAAAATCTCTCTAGGGACCGAATTGAAAATCAGGGCCCGTCACCCCCTATTTTTTTGCTTTTTTGAATCCATTGGTGGTGTCAATTTTTGCAAAAAGGGTCGTTTAGAGTCTGGATTTTGCAAATGGACCCTCGGTCAAAAATAAAAATTAGGGGATTTACGCAAATTCTCTAAAAATCTTGCGGAGAAAAATCATTTTTATATGGAAATTGTGGTCCTGATAATCCATTAAACCCGATCGAAAAAAAGAATTAGGGGCGCGACAGCGTTTAGGAGGGAAAATAAAAATAGAATAAAAAAACTTAAAAAAAAATCGAAAATTCAAAATAAAACCCTAAAACTATGTCGTTTTGAGTCGGTTTAGGATTTTCGGATCCTGGGTTGGGTTTGGTTAGTGGCCGGGTCAAGCCGACCCGGTCCGTATAACTAATACACCAAAATAATAAAATAACAACACAAAACAAAAAAATTGAGAAAATTAATAAAAAATTAGAAAAATAGAAAATCAAAAGAAAAATCATACGGTGTCGTTTAAATCTGGGTCAAACCCAAGTGGTTTTCAGGCCGGGTTCTTGGGTAGGGCTGGTCAATCGACCGGTCCGGAGAATTAAATAGAAAAAAAATAAAAAAAAAATAAAAAAAAAAAAAAGAAGTATAAAACAGAAATAAAATACGAGGAAAATGGGAAAATTAAACAAAAAAATCATTAAAAGTCACAAATTTTTTTAAAAAAAATCATGAATTTTTTTTAGAAAAATGAGAAAATGGTTGGGAAAATAGAGGAAAATTCTAAAAAAATTCCTGAAAAATATAGAAAATGATCCAAAAAAAATAGGAAAAATCTTAAAAAGTTTAAAAATTCTAAGAAAATTCATAAACATCCTTAAAACAATTCAGAAAAATCCATAAAAATTCTCAAAAATTGTGGAAAAAAAATAGGGAAAAACCACACTCAATTAGTAATCTATTTCAAATTGTTTTGGACTTCCCGAGCCTTCAAAATGACCATTTTGCCCTTCTGGTCAACCGGAGCCAAATAATTCTGAACCATCCCCTGAAACCTAATTGGTGTCTTCCCTAGGCTCTTAGGACTCCTCTAGGCTCGTTGTGACTTGTTTTGATGCGTTTTCTCCCTGAATTGGTTCCTTGACTGCGCACTTATTTCAATGATTGTGATTGATGGGGAAGATAATCCAATTTACATGAACCCATAAGTTTTTAGGACTTACCTCACTCAAAGAATTCCTGCATGATTCCCTAGATACGAAAATCACTCAACTTAAGTACCGAAAGGGCGTCAATAGCAATATTTGAGTAACTAAGTCATCGACCCAAATCTCTGGTTTCGTAGAAAATATGATCTTCTGACTTCTCGTCACTTGGAATACTGAACCCCTGGGCACTTTCTGCTAATATATCTGCTGTGGCTCGTCCTTAACAGATTTTGAGTATAATATCAAATCTGATAGGAGGGACCTGCCATTTAGCCAGTTCCCATTAAGGCTGTTTTTCTAAAACGTACTTATCAGATCAATTTCTGTGATAAGCTGTATATGATGATGGTGGCTGTATTGTCTTAATCTGTGTAGCACCCACACCAACGTGACACATATCTTCTCAACTGTGGGGTAATTCATCTCTGATGCAGTGAAATTCTTACTCAGATAGTAAATTGCCCGCTCTTTGCCATCTTTGGGGCTGTTTGAGCTAATAGAGCTCCTAAGGATTTTTGGTGAATGGTGAGATATAGGTTAGCGGAGAGCCAGGCACGGGAGGCACCAACACTGGTGGTGAGATGAGGTATCTTTTAATCTTTTCTAGTGCTTGATGACATTCAGAGTCCCATTTTTACTTTGGCTCCTTTCTTCAGCCAAATTTTAAAGAATGGTTTTGCTACGTTCGAGAGTTGGCAAATAAATCTAACAATGTAATTCAGGCCTCCCAGCAAACTCCTCGCTTCTCTGACCGTCATGGGGATCTTAAGGTCTAATATCACCTTGACTTTAGAAGAGTCCATTTCAACTCCCCGGTTGGTCACCATAAACCCAAGAAACTTCCTGATCGTGCCCCAAATATGCATTTAGGGGTTTAGTTTCAATCTATACTTTCGAAGTCGTTCAAACAGCTTTCTCAATATCTGAACGTGGTCATCTCCAGGTTTAAACTTTGCGATCATATCGTCGACAATATACTTCTATCTCCTTATGCATCATGTCAGGAATAGAGCCACCATAGCCCTTTGTAGGTTGCCCCTGCATTTTTCAAGCTGGAAAAGCATAACCCTATAACAGATTGTGGCCCATGGCGTTATGAACGAGGTCTTGGCCTTGTCTTTTTCCTTTTAAAATGATTGATTGTACCCAGAAAATCCATCATGAATGAGAACATCTTAAAACCAGCAGTGCTGTCGACCAGGACATCGATGTGTGGGAGAGGAAAGTCATCTTTTCGGCTTACCTTATTCAGGTCATGGTAATCTACGTAGACTCTGACTTTTCCCTCCTTCTCATCACCGTAACGATATGGCAACCATTCGAGGTAAGAAATTACTTCAATGAAACCCCACCATAAGCAGTTTCAATCACTTTTTCTTCGCTCTTTTTGGATAACTCCGGTTTTGTGCATCGAAGTTTTTGTTTCTTAGCGGGAACATTCGGATCTGTCGGGAGCGAATGCTCGACAATACTTGGATCAAACTTGGCATGTTTGCATATAACCAGGCAAACACATCCTGATATTCTCTGAGGAGTTCAATAAACCAAGCTACTTCTGACGAAGATAGTCTTTCCCCGATTTTTACTCTATCAAAATTCTCGAATCCCCCAATTGACTGTAATGGTACCTCTGCGATCAAGGGTTTATATTCCTCATATCTGCTCCAATCCCTTCTGATATCACTAGTGTCATCATTACATTCATCCTCAATCCATAAGAGAAGTCATCGGTACGGTATGAGCCATATAATAACCTGTCATGCATATGAGGGATGGTATGCATAGGGAGCTGGACTTCTCGTAAGCCACTCGATGATGATGTTGATGGTGTCTTCCAGGAACGGATTGGATACATCAGGCTCTACTGCGTTCTAAATGATCTCATCTGCTAGCATCTTAGGGCACTTGAGGAAATACTGATCTAGCGGGCTCCCAATCATGTTAGTTTTTCCCTTTCCAAGCTCTGCCTCCTCGGCTTGCACGACCCCTTATACTGGCTTCTGCCCGGCGTCCATGATAGCTTAAAAAAATGAAGCCCTTACTGGATTCACTAATATATCCCAGGCCTGTTCTATGTCATTGGTGTCCTAGCTGTAGTGCGAGCAGATCCCCTGACCATATTTTCCCAGACCATGTCCGGGATAAAACCCATAAGCCAATCACATCTTTCTAGGTGCAAGGGTATACTTGGAAGGCATAGGAACCCTCATTTGGTCCCAGGAGGTGCATACGTGACTGCCACCTGCTCGAGAGAATGATAGCTAGCTTTTTCTTTCGTTCTGGCTCTAAATACGGGACTGTGCTCTTCTGATAAGCTGCGAAGTCCATTTCCCCATTCATGGTTATTACTTTTCCATCCACTACGAACTATACCTTCTGGTGCAGCTTGAAGGTGCTACGCCAGCCGTGTAAATCCATGATATGCCTAGAAGAAAACCAGAAGGCACTGGGGAGGTCCATGACTTGAAATTCGATGGAGAACTCCACTAGTCCAATGAGGACTTCTAGCTTTATATCTCCAAACCACATTCTTCCTCATTCCGTCGAAGGCTCTGATAGTTGCCTTGGACATATGTCGAACACTGACCCGTCATCAATCAGCACGTGGGAGACCTGTTTGCCGTGGCTTCTTGGGATATGTATAGGCCCTTATTGTGGGCCCATCCATCTGCAGGAACATCCTCATCCGAGAAGTATATCTGGTCTTTCAGCAGGATTGATTCGACTAAGTCCTCTAATTGCACCTCATTGATAGTTTCTGGGATATGAACTTCATTCAGCACTTTCATTATTGCATTCTTGTGCTTCTCCGAGTTGATAAAGAGATCGAGTAGTGATATCTGGGCTGGCATTTTCCTCAACTGCTCTATCACTTCAAACTCACTTGTCCTCATGGTGGACAATGTCTTCTTTCCGTCCTCTTTTAACACTTCTCTCTTCTCAAGTTCACCTTCTCTTGGTGCGTAGGACTTGCCAAATCTCATGACGGCGTCAATCTCACCTGTACCGTAATCCCAAGGGATGGCTCTGGGATTGTAATATGTGGTGGAGGGATCTTTATTATGACTGTTTTAATTTTTTCATCATGTTGTGCCTTCGTATCCTCCAGTTTAAGCTCTACGAAGGAAATCACCGCATGATCGAGGGAACTACTCTCAACGTCCTCCCATTTATCTACTTCATCCAGCCTAATCACAAATGGAGCCTTTGACCCCACTACTGCGATCAACTCATCTTCGTAGATGTGTTCCGAATCATAATCAAACACCATACTTCAGGCATCATCCCTATCGGCTCTGGTGAAAAGTCGTTCCACCTTTGGCGATCACTGGCCTGTACTATTTCCATAGAAGTGCTGGCCTGGTCAGGGTTTTTCTCATTTCTGGGCTCGTTTCTTTGGAGGATACCTTTATGTCTCACCCCAATGCTCACCAAGTGTCTGAAAGACTGGAAACCCGTATGCTTGTGTGCGTTTGAAATACTCTTGAGGGAGAGCTTGTACAGAAAGTTCCACCATTTCCCTCTCAGTCAATGGAGGTAAGATCTGTCTTGCCTGCAATCTCCACCTATGAACGAAGGTTTTAAAATCTTAATCCTCCTCGATATTAACATGAGCTAGATCGTCCTTGGTGACCGTGAATCTTAAGTTGGCCACAAATGGCCGTATGAACTGCTCCTCGAGATCCTCCCAGTTGGAAATCCAGTCAAGATCAATCGAACGATACCAATATAAGGCTGGGCCCATCAGACTACGTTCGAAGTTACTAATAAGGACCCGATCGTCTTCATGGTGGCCAACCATCCTGCAGAGATAGTAGGAGACGTGATCTAGAGGACAACCTTCACCCCCAAATTTCTGAGAGAAACGTTATTAATTGGTCGAGTCGATAATAGGCATGCTTTCCTCCTCGGGTGATAATCCCTTTCAGCTCGGATACCATATTGGCCAGGTCCTTAGACTACTCCTTCAAGTCGTCCAATCTCCGATTTTGCTATTCGATGGTCCTCTTTAGTTCCAGCATCTGATACTTCTCATCTACGGGTGACACATGAGTATTCGCCGCCATCTTTGACAGCTCGACTATTATAGAGATCATACGGTCCATGCTTCTTCCAGGGTGACGAGTTACTCATGAGTTTCTGGATTATGCTCTTCCCTCTCGAGGTGGCTTCATCAACTGCGCCAATGAATTCTTCATCTTTAACTGGATCATCCGTACCGCCCCAACCGTCAAGGACAATTTCCTCTGTTCTGACGAAGAAGCTTGGCGGGACAGAGTAAAACACTCGGTAGTTATAGCCTTCGCTATCCTGGCCCAGAGTATTCACAATATCACCTCTTTAAGAGCCTCATGTAAAAAACTTCTGTCGGCCTTGTGTGCCCTTTTATGGCAGATTTCCTCATCATCTGACTCTTCATTGGACTCTCCTGCGCCGTGACCGTCGTTCAACACGCGTTTAAACGGGGTCTCCCCCAAGCTTCCATCATTGGTTTCCAGTCTAAGCTCGCTAGAGGACATATTGATCATCGAACGGGTACCATTCGTCATGGAGTCATTAGCTTGATCCAAGATGCCCAAGGTGACCAATTTCGCTAGACATTTCATTTTCTCCTCTCTTGAGGCTTCCCTCTCAGTGGGGTACGTAGCAGCCAATTCTAACACCTCTTGTAGCTTGGCCACATCGACCATAAATTCCAACTCATCCATGTCATTCTCGTCTCATATGGCGTTCGCTCTCTCATGATCTGGTAGAGGGTTTTGCTGCACATTCGGTTTTGCCTTGTTAAACTCCAACACCCCTCCATCTATTAATGTCTGCACCTTATATTTAAGCACGAAACAGTTATCTGCGTTGTGCCCCTTTTCGCCCATGTGATAGATGCACGATTGGGTCTCATCAAGCCCAGGGAATCTCGGGGGATTCGGTCTCGGGAGCTCTTTAGCGACCAAGCGCCCTTCCAGCAGCATAAGTAGTAATTTCGATAGCGGTCAAGGTAATAGTGTGAAGGAGGGTGCGGTTCTTTTCTTTGCTTTGAACTTCCTTGGGGCCGGCCCTAACGTGCTATCCTGAGTGGGGGTAGATTCTGAGAATTTCCTTGGTCTCGGCGGGTTCAGTACAAAGGCGACATCGCCTGCATTTTCTCTTTCCCTTATGGCCGGGTACTGTCATTTGAATGACGGCTCTGGTACACACTTTCCCTTAAGGCCCACTCGTGTCGCTCGGCCACCTTAATGAGGTGCGCGAAGGTTTAAACACCCTGAGGTGCTCAGCTTCTCAAAGTACTCAAGTGGTAGCGTCTTCAAAAACAGATCTACCAATTCCTTCTTTAGGATGGCTGGTTTGACCTGAGTAGTTATCGTCCGCCATCTCTGAGCAAAAGTGCGTATTAACTTGTTTCTCCCCTTCAGAGTCCTCAATAGATCCTCCCTGGTCGATGCCGTGGCTGTGTTAAATTTTTACTGGTATAGGAATTCCTCTACCAGGTCTTCCCAACCGTCGTATTCCTCCATGTCCAGTTCGATAAAACTGTTGAGTTTTCTAAGGTCCCGGCCGCTCGTCATTTACATAAAAACATGTCATACACGCAGCGAAAGAAAATAAATTCAAACGGCGCCCCGGATCATCTTAGAAGACCTCGTATACTTTAATCGAAAAATCAAGTTTTCTAAAACTAGTTTAGAAACGTACCTGAAATACAGAGGTTGGATGTGACTCTCCTTCTTTGTCCTCGAGCCCAAGAGGTGTTGGGCCTCTAGTTCAGACACGCACTGACACCTGTGCGACCTTGAAGATGGAGATTCAGAGAAATGGCCCTCGGATTATGCTAGTAATCCTCGCGCGTCTCAATCCGAATCCTTCATTTTCAACCAATGGAAACACAAACTTTGTGTATCCGAATTGGTCGATTCTCGAGCTCACTTTCTCACGAAATCTTGGCACATATATGTGTGTCTCTCTCAAGTTTCTAACCTTAGAATTTGAGGCCCCTCACCTCTATTTATAGAGGGTAGAGAGAGGGAGAGAAAGAGGGGTAGGGGCGGTGTAAACCGCCCCTCTAGAAGCTGCCTCACGTGGCAGCCAATGGGAGGCCGCCATGTGGGCTGCCAGCTGGCCACGTGGCCAGCTCGCTGCTGGTCAAAGGCGATCAAACTGCTTTTGACCAACTACGTGGGTCCCGCCCATGGGCGGTGGTCAAAGGCGGCAATTTTGCCGCCTTTGACCAATCCCGTCGGCCAATTTTGGCCGCCCAATTCGGCCACCCAAACGGTGTCGTTTCGGCGGCGATCCTCACCCACGGGCTCTAGACATTCTAGGCTCGATGCCCCTCGAGTTTCGTGATCAAATCACGTCATTTGACGTGCCAAACGTCTCTGTCAGTTGACAGAGACGTTTGGCACGTCAAATGACGTGATTTGATCACGAAACTCGAGGGGCATCGAGCCTAGAATGTCTAGAGCCCGTGGGTGAGGATCGCCGCCCGAAACGACACCGTTTGGGTGGCCGAATTGGGCGGCCAAAATTGGCCGACGGGATTGGTCAAAGGCGGCAAAATTGCCGCCTTTGACCACCGCCCATGGGCGGGACCCACGTAGTTGGTCAAAAGCAGTTTGATCGCCTTTGACCAGCAGCGAGCTGGCCACGTGGGCCAGCTGGCAGCCCACATGGCGGCCTCCCATTGGCTGCCACGTGAGGCAGCTTCTAGAGGGGCGGTTTACACCGCCCCTACCCCTCTTTCTCTCCCTCTCTCTACCCTCTATAAATAGAGGTGAGGGGCCTCAAATTCTAAGGTTAGAAACTTGAGAGAGACACACATATATGTGCCAAGATTTCGTGAGAAAGTGAGCTCGAGAATCGACCAATTCGGATACACAAAGTTTGTGTTTCCATTGGTTGAAAATGAAGGATTCGGATTGAGACGCGCGAGGATTACTAGCATAATCCGAGGGCCATTTCTCTGAATCTCCATCTTCAAGGTCGCACAGGTGTCAGTGCGTGTCTGAACTAGAGGCCCAACACCTCTTGGGCTCGAGGACAAAGAAGGAGAGTCACATCCAACCTCTGTATTTCAGGTACGTTTCTAAACTAGTTTAGAAAACTTGATTTTTCGATTAAAGTATACGAGGTCTTCTAAGATGATCCGGGGCGCCGTTTGAATTTATTTTCTTTCGCTGCGTGTATGACATGTTTTTATGTAAATGACGAGCGGCCGGGACCTTAGAAAACTCAACAGGTTTATCGAACTGGACATGGAGGAATACGACGGTTGGGAAGACCTGGTAGAGGAATTCCTATACCAGTAAAAATTTAACACAGCCACGGCATCGACCAGGGAGGATCTATTGAGGACTCTGAAGGGGAGAAACAAGTTAATACGCACTTTTGCTCAGAGATGGCGGACGATAACTACTCAGGTCAAACCAGCCATCCTAAAGAAGGAATTGGTAGATCTGTTTTTGAAGACGCTACCACTTGAGTACTTTGAGAAGCTGAGCACCTCAGGGTGTTAAACCTTCGCGCACCTCATTAAGGTGGCCGAGCGACACGAGTGGGCCTTAAGGGAAAAGTGTGTACCAGAGCCGTCATTCAAATGACAGTACCCGGCCATAAGGGAAAGAGAAAATGCAGGCGATGTCGCCTTTGTACTGAACCCGCCGAGACAAGGAAATTCTCAGAATCTACCCCCACTCAGGATAGCACGTTAGGGCCGGCCCCAAGGAAGTTCAAAGCAAAGAAAAGAACCGCACCCTCCTTCACACTATTACCTTGACCGCTATCGAAATTACTACTTATGCTGCTGGAAGGGCGCTTGGTCGCTAAAGAGCTCCCGAGACCGAATCCCCCGAGATTCCCTGGGCTTGATGAGACCCAATCGTGCATCTATCACATGGGCGAAAAGGGGCACAACGCAGATAACTGTTTCGTGCTTAAATATAAGGTGCAGACATTAATAGATGGAGGGGTGTTGGAGTTTAACAAGGCAAAACCGAATGTGCAGCAAAACCCTCTACCAGATCATGAGAGAGCGAACGCCATATGAGACGAGAATGACATGGATGAGTTGGAATTTATGGTCGATGTGGCCAAGCTACAAGAGGTGTTAGAATTGGCTGCTACGTACCCCACTGAGAGGGAAGCCTCAAGAGAGGAGAAAATGAAATGTCTAGCGAAATTGGTCACCTTGGGCATCTTGGATCAAGCTAATGACTCCATGACGAATGGTACCCGTTCGATGATCAATATGTCCTCTAGCGAGCTTAGACTGGAAACCAATGATGGAAGCTTGGGGGAGACCCCGTTTAAACGCGTGTTGAACGACGGTCACGGCGCAGGAGAGTCCAATGAAGAGTCAGATGATGAGGAAATCTGCCATAAAGGGCACACAAGGCCGACAAGAAGTTTTTACATGAGGCTCTTAAAGAGGTGATATTGTGAATACTCTGGGCCAGGATAGCGAAGGCTATAACTACCGAGTGTTTTACTCTGTCCCGCCAAGCTTCTTCGTCAGAACAGAGGAAATTGTCCTTGACGGTTGGGGCGGTACGGATGATCCAGTTAAAGATGAAGAATTCATTGGCGCAGTTGATGAAGCCACCTCGAGAGGGAAGAGCATAATCCAGAAACTCATGAGTAACTCGTCACCCTGGAAAGAAGCATGGACCGTATGATCTCTATAATAGTCGAGCTGTCAAAGATGGCGGCGAATACTCATGTGTCACCCGTAGATGAGAAGTATCAGATGCTGGAACTAAAGAGGACCATCGAATAGCAAAATCGGAGATTGGACGACTTGAAGGAGTAGTCTAAGGACCTGGCCAATATGGTATCCGAGCTGAAAGGGATTATCACCCGAGGAGGAAAGCATGCCTATTATCGACTCGACCAATTAATAACGTTCTCTCAGAAATTTGGGGTGAAGGTTGTCCTCTAGATCACGTCTCCTACTATCTCTGCAGGATGGTTGGCCACCATGAAGACGATCGGGTCCTTATTAGTAACTTCGAACGTAGTCTGATGGGCCCAGCCTTATATTGGTATCGTTCGATTGATCTTGACTGGATTTCCAACTGGGAGGATCTCGAGGAGCAGTTCATACGGCCATTTGTGGCCAACTTAAGATTCACGGTCACCAAGGACGATCTAGCTCATGTTAATATCGAGGAGGATTAAGATTTTAAAACCTTCGTTCATAGGTGGAGATTGCAGGCAAGACAGATCTTACCTCCATTGACTGAGAGGGAAATGGTGGAACTTTCTGTACAAGCTCTCCCTCAAGAGTATTTCAAACGCACACAAGCATACGGGTTCCAGTCTTTCAGACACTTGGTGAGCATTGGGGTGAGACATAAAGGTATCCTCCAAAGAAACGAGCCCAGAAATGAGAAAAACCCTGACCAGGCCAGCACTTCTATGGAAATAGTACAGGCCAGTGATCGCCAAAGGTGGAACGACTTTTCACCAGAGCCGATAGGGATGATGCCTGAAGTATGGTGTTGTGATTATGATTCGGAACACATCTACGAAGATGAGTTGATCGCAGTAGTGGGGTCAAAGGCTCCATTTGTGATTAGGCTGGATGAAGTAGATAAATGGGAGGACGTTGAGAGTAGTTCCCTCGATCATGCGGTGATTTCCTTCGTAGAGCTTAAACTGGAGGATACGAAGGCACAACATGATGAAAAAAATTAAAACAGTCATAATAAAGATCCCTCCACCAGCATATTACAATCCCAGAGCCATCCCTTGGGATTACGGTACAGGTGAGATTGACGCCGTCATGAGATTTGGCAAGTCCTACGCACCAAGAGAAGGTGAACTTGAGAAGAGAGAAGTGTTAAAAGAGGACGGAAAGAAGACATTGTCCACCATGAGGACAAGTGAGTTTGAAGTGATAGAGCAGTTGAGGAAAATGCCAGCCCAGATATCACTACTCGATCTCTTTATCAACTCGGAGAAGCACAAGAATGCAATAATGAAAGTGCTGAATGAAGTTCATATCCCAGAAACTATCAATGAGGTGCAATTAGAGGACTTAGTCGAATCAATCCTGCTGAAAGACCAGATATACTTCTCGGATGAGGATGTTCCTGCAGATGGATGGGCCCACAATAAGGGCCTATACATATCCCAAGAAGCCACGGCAAACAGGTCTCCCACGTGCTGATTGATGACGGGTCAGTGTTCGACATATGTCCAAGGCAACTATCAGAGCCTTCGACGGAATGAGGAAGAATGTGGTTGGAGATATAAAGCTAGAAGTCCTCATTGGACTAGTGGAGTTCTCCATCGAATTTCAAGTCATGGACCTCCCCAGTGCCTTCGGTTTTCTTCTAGGCATATCATGGATTACACGGCTGGCGTAGCACCTTCAAGCTTGCACCAGAAGGTATAGTTCGTAGTGGATGGAAAAGTAAAACCATGAATGGGGAAATGGACTTCGCAGCTTATCAGAAGAGCACAGTCCCGTATGTAGAGCCAGAACGAAAAGAAAAAAGCTAGCTATCATTCTCTCGAGCAGGTGGCAGTCACGTATGCACCTCCTGGGACCAAAATGAGGGTTCCTATGCCTTCCAAGTATACCCTTGCACCTAGAAAGATGTGATTGCTTATGGGTTTATCCCGGACATGGTCTGGGAAAATATGGTCAGGGGATCTGCTCGCACTACAGCTAGACACCAATGAACATAGAACAGGCCTGGGATATATTAGTGAATCCAGTAAGGGCTTCATTTTTTAAAGCTATCATGGACGCCGAGGCAGAAGCCAGTATAAGGGTCGTGCAAGCCGAGGAGGCAGAGCTTGGAAAGGAAAAACTAACATGATTGGGAGCCCGCTAGATCAGTATTTCCTCAAGTGCCCTAAGATGCTAGCAGATGAGATCATTTAGAACGCAGTAGTAGAGCCTGATGTATCCAATCCGTTCCTGGAAGACACCATCAACATCATCATCGAGTGGCTTAACGAGAAGTCCAGCTCGCCTATGCATACCATCCCTCATATTGCATGACAGGTTATTATATGGCTCATACCGTACCGATGACTTCTCTTATGGGATTGAGGAGGAATGTAATGATGACACTAGTGATATCAGAAGGGATTGGAGCAGATATGAGGAATATAAAACCCTTGATCGCACGAGGGTACCATTACAGTCAATTTGTGGGGGATTCTGAGAATTTGATAGAAGTAAAAAATCGGGGGAAAGACTATCTCGTCAGAAGTAGCTTGGTTTATTGAACTCCTCAGAGAATATCAGGATGTGTTTGCCTGGTTATATGCAAACATGCCAAGTTTGGATCCAAGTATTGTCGAGCATTCGCTCCCGACAGATCCGAATGTTCCCGCTAAGAAACAAAAACTTCGATGCACAAAACCGGAGTTATCCAAAAAAGATCGAAGAAAAAAGTGATGAAACTGCTTATGGTGGGGTTCATTGAAGTAATTTCTTACCTCGAATGGGTTGCCAATATCGTTACGGTGATGAAGAAGGAGGGGAAAAGTCAGAGTCTACGTAGATTACCATGACCTGAATAAGGTAAGCCGAAAAGATGACTTTCCTCTCCCACACATCGATGTCCTGGTCGACAGCACTGCTGGTTTTAAGATGTTCTCATTCATGGATGGATTTTCTGGGTACAATCAAATCATTTTAAAGGAAAAAGACAAGGCCAAGACCTCGTTCATAACGCCATGGGGCACAATCTGTTATAGGGTTATGCTTTTCAGCTTGAAAAATGCAGGGGCAACCTACCAAAGGGCTATGGTGGCTCTATTCCATGACATGATGCATAAGGAGATAGAAGTATATGTCGACGATATGATCGCAAAGTTTAAACCTGGAGATGAACCACGTTCAGATATTGAGAAAGCTGTGTTTGAACGACTTCGAAAGTATAGATTGAAACTAAACCCCCTAAATGCATATTTGGGGCACGATCAGGAAAGTTTCTTGGGTTTATGGTGACAACCGGGGAGTTGAAATGGACTCTTCTAAAGTCAAGGTGATATTAGACCTTAAGATCCCCATGACGGTCAGAGAAGCGAGGGAGTTTGCTGGGGAGGGCTGAATTACATTGTTAGATTTATTTGCCAACTCTCGAACGTAGCAAAACCATTCTTTAAATTTGGCTGAAGAAAGGAGCCAAAGTAAAATGGGACTCTGAATGTCATCAAGCACTAGAAAAGATTAAAAGATACCTCATCTCACCACCAGTGTTGGTTGCCTCCCGTGCCTGGCTCTCCGCTAACCCTATATCTCACCATTCACCAAAAATCCTTAGGAGCTCTATTAGCTCAAACAAGCCCCAAAGATGGCAAAGAGCGGGCAATTTACTATCTGAGTAAGAAGTTCACTGCATCAGAGATGAATTACCCACAGTTGAGAAGATATGTGTCACGTTGGTGTGGGTGCTACACAGATTAAGACAATACAGCCACCATCATCATATACAGCTTATCACAGAAATTGATCTGATAAAGTACGTTTTAGAAAAACCAGCCTTAATTGGGAAACTGGCTAAATGGCAGGTCCTCCTATCAGAATTTGATATTATACTCAAAAATCTGTTAAGGGACGAGCCACAGCAGATATATTAGCAGAAAAGTGCCCAGGGGTTCAGTATTCAAGTGACGAGAAGTCAGAAGATCATATTTCTACGAAAACCAGAGATTTTGGGTTCGATGATCGATGACTTAGTTACTCCAATATTGCTATTGACGCCCTTTCGGTACTTAAGTTGAGTGATTTTCGTATCTAGGGAATTCATGCAGGGAATTCTTTGAGTGAGGTAAGTCCTAAAACTTAATGGGTTCATTGTAAATTGGATTATCTATCCCATCAATCACAAATCATTGAAATAAGTGCGCAGTCAAGGAACCAATTCAGGGAGAGAAAACGCATCAAAACAAGTCACAACGAGCCTAGAGGAGTCCTAAGAGCCTAGGGAAGACACAATTAGGTTCAGGGATGGTTCAGAAATTATTTGGCTCCGGTTGACCAGAAGGGCAAAATGGTCATTTTTGAAAGGCTCGGGAAGTCAAAAAATTTGAAAATAGATTACTAATGAGTGTGGTTTTTCCCTAATTTCACAATTTTTGAGAATTTTTATGGATTTTTCTGAATTGTTTTAGGATGTTTATGAATTTTCTTAGAATTTTTAAGACTTTTTAAGAATTTTCCTATTTTTTTGGATCATTTTCTATATTTTCAGGAATTTTTTTAGAATTTTCTCTATTTTCCCAACCATTTTTCTACATTTTCTAAAAAAATTCATGATTTTTTTAAAAAAATTTGTGACTTTTAATGATTTTTTTGTTTAATTTTCCCATTTTCCTCGTATTTTTATTTCTGTTATACTTCTTTTTTATTTTTTGTTTATTTTTATTTATTTTCTATTTAATTCTCCGGACCGGGTCGAAGTTGACCAGGCCCTACCCAAGAACCCGGCCTGAAAACCCACTTGGGTTTGACCCAGATTAAACGACACCGTATTGATTTTTCTTTTGATTTTCTATTTTTCTAAATTTTTTATTAATTTTCTCAATTTTTTTGTTTTGTTTGTTATTTTTTATTTTTGGGTATTAGTTATACGGACCGGGTCGGCTTGACCCGGCCCACTAACCAAACCCAACCCAGGATCCGAAAATCCTAAACCCGACTCAAAACGAACATAGTTTTAGGGTTTTATTTTGAATTTTCGAATTTTTTTAAGTTTTTTTATTTTATTTATTTTCCCTCCTAAACGCTGTCGCGACCCTAATTCTTTTTTTCGATCGGGTTAATGGATTATCAGGACCACAATTTCCATATAAAAAAAAAAATTTTTTTTCTCCCAGGAGATTTTTAAGAGAATTTGCGGTAAAATCCCTAATTTTTAATTTTGACCCGAGGGTCCATTTGCAAAAAATCCAGACTCTAAAACGACCCTTTTGCAAATTGACACCACCAATGGATTCAAAAAGCCAAAAATAGGGGGTGACGGGCCCTGATTTTCAATTCGGTCCCTAGAGAGATTTTAATTTCATTTTATGTGTTTGAGGACTAGATTGAAAAACGGAAAATTGCATTCGGGTCCTTTTTTGCGAAAACTTGACAATTCTGTGGGCTTTTGAATTGGATTGTCATTTTTAAAATAGTGGAGGGATGAAACGACTCCAAAAAATCAAAAAAAGGAAAATTACAGGGCTGAAATGAAATTTCTAGAATTTTTCAATTAATCCAAAAATGAAATTAACAAATAAAATCTCATTTCTAGAATTAATTTTCAAAATTTCTTTAGCCAAAAATGAAGAGAAAATTAAAATAAAAATATTGACTATTTTTCGTATTTTGTGGCCTCAAATACTATTTTTTTTTATTAATTTTCCAGTATTTTTCTGTTCTCTAAAAAATATTAAAAAATGAGAAAAATAAGGAAACTTATTTTTGTTTCAAAAAATGGCTCTTTAGGCCAGCCAAGATTCAAAGTTGATTTTTGTAATTTTCTCATTTTTTTTCTTGATTTTTTATGAATTTTTGAAAATAAAATATAGGAAAATACTGAAAATATGAAAAATTATTTTTTGTTCAAAATTGGTTCCCTAGGCTAGGTCAAGGTCCCCTAAGTTGATTTTTCAATTTTATGAATTTATGGATTTTCAAAAAATTTCTAAAAATAAAAAGGTCAAAAATCAAGTGTCAACAGCCGTTTGAAGAGAAATACAATGAAAATGTCAAAAGGAAATAAGGCTGATAAAAGCAAAGTGCCTGGTAAAAGCAAGGCTAAAACCCTTCATAAGAACAAAAGCCATGATACTCAGCATATAAAATAAAGTGTCAGAAGGGGAATCTATTGCAAGTAAGTAACGAAAACAATGATGTTTAAGGCTTAATTGAAGGTAAGCATCTAGAAGACTTTTGGGGTCAAAGATATAGATTTACCCCCAGCAGCTATAACAGTTGGTAATGATGCAAATGTGATCACCAAACCTATCGTACCCCTCACTCTAAAAATGGCCCTTTTCAAGCCTACCCTAAACCAATGTTACAATTTATCCCGGAAAG